>PVJO010004232.1:0-112378 GCA_004026905.1 Hystrix cristata | reverse complement strand
AAAATTGCAGAAACGATCAATGTGAACATTGATCAATGTGAACAGGTTTATGAAATCAAGGAAAAGGAAAATTATGATGAAATACTCAGAAGCCTAAAACATAACAGAACAAGAAAAATGCATCTGACAGCTACTAGATGATACTAGGAAAACCAAACTAAGTCTAATTTGAGTTAGAGATTAACTAGGAAGTAATACATGGAATAATTAATTTATTTACAAGTCAATCTTCTTAATGAAAAAGATGCAAAAATCCTCAATAAGATACTGACAACCAAAATGAAGCAAATCATCAAAAAGATCATATATATCATGACCAAATAGGATTCATTCTAGGAATGCAGGGATGTTCCAACATACACAAATCAATACATGTAACACACCACATTAATAGAAGCAAGGACGAAAATCAAATGATCATACCAATAGACACAGAAAAATCACTTGACAAAATCCAACATTCATTCAAGATAAAAAAAAATAAACTAAAGAAAATAGTAATATAAGGTCTTTACCTTAATCTGATAAAAAGCCATCCATGTAAAACTAACTGCCAGCATCATACTAAATGGAAAGAAGCTGAAAACTTTCCTTCAGAAATCAGAAACAAGACAAGGATGTCTTCTATTAGCACTTTGGCTTCATATAGTTCTCAAAATATTAGCCAAAGCAATGACAAGAGAAAGAAGTAAAAGTGATGTGGATAGGGAAAAAAGAGATTAAATCATCATTACTTGCTGTAGACAGGATGTTCTACATAGAAGACCCCAAAAACTGCACCAGAAGACTCCTGGAACTGATATCCCAAATTCCACCATGTAGCAGGATACAAAGTCAATACTCAAAAGTCAATAGTGTTCTTGTACACCAATAATAAACTCACTGAGAAGGAAATTAGAGAAATGATACCCTTCACAATAGCATAAAAAAATACTTAGGAATTATCCTAACCAAGAAAATGAAAAACACCTACAATGAAAACTCAGAAGAAGGAGATTGAAGAGGATATCAGAAAAAGTAAAAATAGCCAGTGTACCTGAGCAGGAAGAGCCAATATAGACTAAATGGCCATACTTTCAAAAATGTTATATAGATTTAACACAATACCAATCAAAATACCAATAACATTTCTTAAAGAATTGGACAGAGCATTCTTAAAATTCATATGGAACCAGAAAATACCTGAGATTGCAAATGTAATTCTGGGTAACAAGAGCAAGGAAGAGGACATAACAATGCAGGATTTCTAATTACATTAAAAAGTCACAGCAATAAAAACAGCATGCAGTTAACAAAAACAGACTTATTGAACAGTATGAAACATACAGAAACAACTCTGACACACTCAGTTATGTTATTTTTTACAAAGGGACCAAATCCCTTTGGGGGATGAGAGATAGACCCCTTAACAAATGGTGCTGGAAAAGCTGGCTATCTACATGCCAAAAGTTGAACCTAGACCTGTGTCTCTCACCATACACTGAACTAAAATAAAAATGAATCAAAACTCTAAATGCTAGAACAAAATCACTTCTGGTGGAAGGCAAAATAAGTAAAACTCTTGAAGACATATGTGTAGGTCATGACTCTCTAAATAAAACTCTGATTACACAACAAATAATACCAAGAATCAACAAATGACATCACATCATACTGAAAAGCTTCTGCACAGAAAAGGAAACCACTAACAGAGTGAAAGGACAACCTACAGAATGGGAAAAATATTGTTCCAGCTACTCCTCAGATAAGGGAGTGATATGTAGAATACATAAAGAACTCAAAAAAATTAGAGCCCTCAAATTTAAAGACTGAATTAAAAATGGACATCTGAAATGAATAAACGCTTGTCAGATGAAGAAATATGTAAATTAAAGTAACACTGAGATTCCATCTCATATCAGAAAGGATAGCTACCATCAATAAATCAACCAATAGGGGCTGGGGATTTAGCTCAGTGGTTAGAGTGCTTGCCTTGCAAGCATGAGGCCCTGAGTTCGATTCCCGGTACCAAAAAAAAAAAAAAAAAAGAAAGAAATCAACCAATAACAAATGTTGGTGAGACTGTGGGGAGAAAGGAACACTTCTCTATTGTTGATAGGACTGTAAACAGATACAACCACTATGGAAATTGGTATGGAGATTCCTCAAAAAAATTAAAAATGAAAATTCCATTTGGCCCTACTATTACCCTTCTAGGTATCTTCCCAAAAGTGTTAAAACATCATACCACAGTGATGTATGCATGCCCATGTTTATATCAGTGTGATTCATAATAGCTAAAACTTGGAAACAACTTATATGTTCTTCAATAGATTAATGGATAAAAATGTGTTTTTTTTTTTATACACCACAAAGTACTACTCTGCCATAAAACTGGTACACTTGGGTCATTTTTTTAGGAATATGGATGCACCCTGAGACCATAATATTATGTGAAGAAACTCAGACACACAAGTTTAACTATCACATGGTTTCTCTTATATGAAAAATTCTCTCTCTCATCCATACACACAGACACACACACACACACACATATACACACATACACATTTTGGCAATATGCATGGCAGAAAGAATATTGCCAAAATGTCCGTACTCACAAACAGATATATACATTCAACAAAACCTGTATACATTCAATACAATCCCGGTGAAAATACTAGCAGCATTCCTTGCAGTATTAGAACTAGAAAATATCTTCAAATTCATATTGATCCAAAAGAGATCCAGCAGAGCAAAAGCAATTCTGAGCAACAAGATGAAAATAAAGGTATCAAAATATCTGTAATATCTTCAAGTTATACCACAAAGCAACAGAATTTAAAAGTGGCATGATACTGGATCAAAACTAGACATGTGGATCAATGGAACAAAACATAGAATACAAAAACATCCCCAGACTAATTAAGCTATCTGATCTTTGACAAAGGGGCCATGAACACACACTGGAGTAAAGATAGCCTATTTAACAAAGGAAGCTGTGAATATTGGCTATTTAGCCACAGAAGATTGAAACTGGACCCATATCTTTTACCCTATCCTAAAATAAAGTAAAAATTGGTTAAAGATCTAAAGATTAAAAAAGAAACAATGAACCTGCTGAAATCTAAAATAGGTAAAACACTTCAAGTCATAGGTGTGGGCAAGGACTTCCTGAACAGAACTCTAATTACACAAGAAATAACAGCAAGAATCTACGGATGAGATTAAATTGGATTCAAAATATTCTGTACAGCAAAGGAAACAATTAGTAGAGTGAAAAGAGAACCCACAGAATGGAAAAAAAAATTCTTGTTAGTTACTCTGTAGACAGAGAATTAGTATCTAGAATATGTGAAAAACAAAAAAATTGACCAACTAAAGTAAAAGTCTCAATCAAAAATGGGCAACCAAATGAATAGATACTTCTCAGAAGAATTACAAATGGCTAATAAATACATGGAAAAATATTCAACTTAATTTGCCAGTAGAGAAATGTAAATTTAAACAATGTTAAGATTGCATGGGTTTTGTTGTTTTTGTTGTTTCTTTTTTTTTCTTTTCTTTTCTTTCTTTTTTTTTTTTTTTTTTTGGTGCTGGGGATTGAACTCATGGAAGATTTCATCCTACACCAGCCAAAATTACAATTCAACAAGATATCAAAAATACCAAATACTGGAGTGGCTGTGGTGAAAAAGGAACCCTCCAAAATTGTTGGTGGGAATATAATCTGATAAATTCATTATGGAAATCATTACAGAGATTTCTCAAAGAGGTAAAATTAGAAATTTAATTTTACCCTGTCATTCCCCTTCTATGTGTCTTTCCAAAAGATCTAAAGACATCACATTAAAGTCATACATGCTTACTAATGTTTATAGCAGCAGAATTCATAATAGTTGAACTCTGGAAGTCACCTGTGTGCCCATCAACAGAGGAATGGATAAAGAAAATGTGGTACCTATACTTAATGGAACAGTACTTGACTATAAAGAAGGATAAGGGGGGGGACATTTGTCAAAAAATGGATACAACTGGAAAATATAATATTTAGTGAAGTTAATCAGACATACAAGATTAAATGTCATATGGTAGCTTTCATTTGAATAATGTAAATCACCAATAAAGGGCAAAATAAAAGATTGATGGAAGGAAACAAGGAGATAAATCTGCTGCAAATGCGAAGAGGTTCAGGACACACAGAGCAAGAGGGACTGGGATGGAAAAAGGAAGTAAAAAGATCTAAAATGTGTCAGGTACATGTACCAAATCCCCACAATAATTATAAGATTTATATATGTCATAAACATAAACTAAAATAATAAGAAGAATGAAAATGTGTAATGTGGATTTAGAGACAGAGTGAGAGGTGGGTGGGAAGAGGAAAGGAATCCAAAAATAATCAGGTTATGCTATGTACATGCACCTATTCCCAAAGATGGACATAAACTTCACTACTGCAAACATGTACCTATGAAATAACGAAAAACAATGTAGTGTTTTAAGTGTTGTGCATGTGGAACAAAACCAATAATTAAAAGTAATATATTAGAATTTTGCTCTTTACAATATATGTTTAAATAAAATAAGCTATCACAGCCTAAATCAGCAGCTTTCAGTGGTCATCAGTAGTTAAAGTATCACTGCCCAAACTAATATAATGGTTCATTAATTAAGCTGAAAGCAAATTTTTTATATATATATATATATATATATATATATATCTGTGTGTGTGTGTAAACACATACATGATTGAAATTTTTAAGCAGATTTTATAGTAGAACAGAAAGAAAATGGAATAATCTGTCCATTTGACTTGTTTTTGGTCCCAAGGAATAATATTGAGCTATACCTGCAGCATTTTTTTTTTGTTTGTGCTGGGGTTGAAACTCAGGGCCTAGTACTTGCTAGGCAAGTGCTCTACCACTGAGACAACTCCTCAAACCTGCAGCTCATTTTTTACTTCAAATTTTGAGGGAGGATCTCTGTAAGTTGCTAAGCTTCCCAGGCCATTTTCAATATTGTGATCTTCTGAGAATGCTGGATCTACAGGTGTGGACCACCACACACAGCTTAATATTTGTTCTTAATGAAATTATTCATACTTTGTCATTACTCCTGGACTTATCATTTTATAAACTATACTGAGACTATGAAAGACTTAAAAGAATTATTTTACTTATTTTAAATCCCCCTCACTTGTTATTTAATAAATCCTGTTTGCCATGTCATTTATAATTCCTTTGAACAAAAGTAATTCATAGATATCTACAGAGTGTTCCATCCAACAACAAAAGAATACACATTCTTCAAAGCAGCCCCTAGACGTTTCCCAAAATAAGCATATACTAGCCAATAAAGCTGTTTAAATAATGCAAAAGAATCAAAATTATCTGATGCATATTATCAGACCATAGTGCAATGAAACTAGAAGTCAATGCCAAAAGACAACATAGAATCTATGCAAATTATTACCATTTCTACTCAATAGCATTCTCAAAACAATAGCTACAGCAATGAGACAAGAGAAGAAATAAACAGGATATGAATAGAAAAGGAAGTTGAATTATCAATATTTGTAAATATTTGACATCATCCTTACATAGAAGACCCAAAAAAATCCACCAAAATATCACTCAATTTATAACAAAATTCAGTTGTGTAGTGGGATACAAAGTCAACACTCAAAAATCAACGGAATTCCTGTACACCAATAACAAGTTCACCGAGAGAGAAATTAATGAAGCATTACTTTTCACAGTATCATCAAAAATATGAAATACTTAGTAATTAACCCAACCAAGGAAGTGAAAGTCCTCCGTCATGCAACCTATAGAATTCTGACACAGAAGATCAAAGAGGATATCCGATGCTGGAAAGATATCCCATTTCAGGACTGACAGAAAATATATAGTCAAAATGGCCATACTTCCAAAACTTACACAAATTTAGTGCAATCTCAATCAAAAAAAGCAATAGTATTCCTTACAGAACTAGAGAAAAAATCCTAAAAATCACTTGGAATCAGAAGAGACCTAGAAGAACAAATGCACTTTTGAGCATTGAGGGCTGGCCAGGGGGCATCACTCTCCCAGATTTCAAGATATACTACAAAGCTGATGATCTAAAATGGGCATATGAGAAAAAAAAAAAAAAGCATGTTATTGGCAAAAAAGATATTGGGTCAATGGAACACAATAGAGGAGGCAGAAACAACTCTACTCACACTCAACTGCCTTACCTTCGATAAAGCAGCCAAATATTTTTGCTGGAGGAATCATAGCCACTTTACCCAATTGTGTGAGACCACTGGCTATGCACATGCTAAAGATTGAAATGAGACCCATATCTCTCACCGTGCACTAAACTAAAATCAAGAATCTAAACATTAGAACAGGAATACTTAATCTTCTGGAAGATAAAATAGGTAAAACAATTGAAGACATAGGTGTAGGCAAAGACTTTCTGCACAGAAACCTGTTTGCAAGAGAAATAGTACCAAAAATCAACAAAAAAGTGCTCATCAAATTAAAAAACAGCAAATAAAACCAGCTACATAGTGAAGAGACGAGATACATAATATGAAAAAAAATTGCCAGCTCCACCTCAGGCAAAGGAATAATGTCTAGAATATATGAAGAACTCAAGAAAATTTGACTCCCTAAATTTCAAGACACAATCAAATCTAGTCATCTGAATTTAATAGATATTTCTCAGATGAAGAGGTACAAATAGCTAAAATATACATAAAAAAAGATGTTCGACATTGCTGGCCACTTGAGGAATGTAAATTAAAAAAACACTGAGATTCACCTCACTCCAGATAAATGACTATCATCAAGTAATTAACCAATAACAAATACTGGTAATGGTGTGGGGACAAAGGAAATCTTCACTGTTGGTGGGAATGCACACTGGTACAACCATCATGAAAAGCAGGATGGAGATTCTTCAAAAACTAAAAGAAATTTCATTTCACCCAGCTTTTCCTCTTCTAGCTGTCTTCCCAAAATCATTAAAGACAGCTAATCACAGTGATGTATGCATAACCATGTTTAGAGTAGCACAATTCTTGATAGATAAATCTTGGTAACAGTCTGTCTATCAACAGATGAATGGATAAACTCTTAAACTGCTCCACTTTATGCAAATCAGTCCAATGAACTCAACTTGTTTAGACAACATCTAGTTTTAATTTCCTCTTTTAAATAAATGTCTTTAAGAATACTCATTGTTTAATTCACCTGGGTAATTGCTACTCGCTATTGTCTAATGCCCATTTTGTGTCTCTCCTTTAAATTAGTTGCCCTGCTTTAAAGAAAGGGGAAAAAATGGAAAAGTGTAAATAAACTTGTTGCAAATAGAGAGGGGTGGGTGAATGAAAGGGAGGGGAGGGGAAGAGGGGGGAAAGCCAAGATACATCATGCACAGGTACAAAATAACCATGTTGATTATGATCATTATGTATATAATGTACCAATACATGTTCTTGGTAAAAATAAAAATTAAAGTATAATTGTTATGTGTTTTGTATGTTTTTTGGCCAATTAGTTTTGTTCTTAATCTGTATATATGACAATTATAAATACCTAGATAAATAAATGAATCTGATCTTGGAAAAGAGGAGGATGGAGAGGAAAGATAAAGCAAAAAATTGAGATGTGGTATGCACATGTAGCAATGCCCAACAATGAATGGAATCCTCATGCATTACAAACATGTACTAATAAAACTCTTTTTAAAATGTGCAAGGTTCAAGCTATAAAAAGTTTTTAAAGATCTCAAATCTTGGGTGAGTAGTTATTGAGCTGCTACTATGCTGAAAAGAACAAATGTAATGCTTACAACCTTAGCAAATTTATGACAGTGTGTTCATTCATATAGATAGCCTACTTTTATTTATTTATGTGTCTGATATTTTTTGAAATTCACAGTTTCCACAAAAATGTAAATATTGAAGACTAAAATAAAAAATAAAGTGGAGCATTTCTGAGGAAGGCAAGCCTTAGAGGAATTTAGAATAATCACCTTGTGAGGAAAAAAGAAAAACAAAAAAAATGCTAAAAAAATGATGGTTGAATAAATAGGTTTTTTTTAGCAAGATTTATTTGTCATCTGGATAATAAATTGTGTGATGATAGATCTTTGTCTTGTTGTCTATCTTTCCCAATAGAATGTAAGTGAAGACACTACTGCTTTATCTCCAAGATCTATTCCAGTATCTGGCACAGAGCAGCACTGGAAAAGCACTGTTGAATGGAAAATAATGCAAATATCTATTAAAGGTATGGATAACTGCTGCCATTACATATACTTATATTTGAATTATTGGAAACAAAGTCTTTCTATATTTAATTTCCTCTTTTAAATAAATGCCATGAGGAATATTCACTGTTCAATTCATCTGAGTAATTGCTACTCCCTGTGGTCTGACACCCATTCTGTGTCTCTGCCTTACATTAGGTGCTCTGCTTTAAAGACCTTTAGTTTCTGAGCCTGTGAAGTACATTTTTGTCTCCATTTCAGCCCTTAGTTACAGAATTGTTCTTATGTGTCTTGCCTCCTCTTCTCTCAACCACCCCCAATTTTCTCCTTTCATTTATTTATTGTACAATACATTCTTTGATTATTTACTATGAGACCCACCCTGCAGTAGGCAATGTTACAATGAATAAAGGACACATTCTCAGTCTTGGGAGATTTCAGAATGGATGAGTTGATGGAGAAGTAGACAGCCTATTATGATGTACCGTGATTAGAATGATGAATAGCATTGTGTAGGAATATGTAGCTCCTTGTTCCTTTTATCTGTTTTATTTGCCTCTTTAGTTATTTCTTTTTATGGGTTATATCTAAAATATTCATCTAAATTATTATGTGTGGGGAGGTTTTCAGATCATGTGGGGATTATAGTGATCAGTGAATTTATCTAGTGATGAGTGCAGCAAATAATATTCTATTGGGAGGTGTGGTTTCTTCGGAGGTGGTTCACTGGGGACATGACCTGAAAGGATTTATTCTCGACTTCAGCACTTACCTTCTTTTTCTGCTTCCTGGCTGCCATGGATAGAGCACCATTTTCTCTGTCATGCCTTTGTGCCATCCTATTTCTTTCTTAGAGCTGGCTATCCATGGACCAAAACCGTGAGCTGAAATAAGCCTCTCTTCCTCTAAAGTTTGTGTAATTCATATTTTGCCCCAGTGGTTGGATTGTGGCTAAGACAGGTTTTCATAGCAGAGAAGTAGGGTTGCTATTGTGACTGTACTTGACCATGTGATCCAGAAATGTTTGAAATTGGTTCACAGGAGGAGTTTGGAAAGTTTGTGGATGCCAGTTATCGAAGGTCTAGAATGCTATATGCCAGCATTAGTGGGAGATTCCGGTTAGAGATCTAAAAAGCTCAGAATTCTCCCAGCAATGCAGACTGTAAGGACCAGCTCATAAATTTGCCGTTGGGAAAAGGAACTCCTTTTGCAAATTAAATAGAGGCCATGTGTGTTACATATGAGCAGAAAAATTGTCTTCATTTTGTCTGTATCCTGAGACTGTGCTGGGGACTGGAATTAATGTGGTGAGATAATCTGGCAGAGGAAGTTTCAAAGAACTCAATGTTGAGCCTGTAGCATAAGTACTGCTGTTGTTGCTTTTAGGCAAATTTGCTGTGAGAATCAGGACCAAAGCATAGAGATGAAAAATTTGAAACAATTATTAATTATTTGAAAGGAAACACCTGTAAAGTTGGGGCCAGGACAGATTTGTGAATGATAAATTAACATTAAAAAAGCCAAGCAATTTTGTATCCAGATTTCAGATTAATGTTTGACAGATCAAGCAGCATGCCATTGAGAAGGCAGTAATGAAGCTGAGAGTAAATCCAAAAGTGCAGTTGAGAACCCAGAAGTTTAGATTTGCCAGGGACAACTGCTGAGAAAAGCTAGTAGCAATGAGCAGAGCCACCCTGATAGAGGCCAGGAGGACTGAAATGAGCAAGATTATAGAGAGGGGCTGCCTAAGTCCCTTGAAGCCCACATCTTGCAACAACTTGCTAATGTTCTTTGACATGGAGCCACAGAATTCATTGTTTGGCTTTCTGGGTTAAGGTCTTGCTTTGGTCCTGTGGTTTTCTACCCTATTTTCCTCATTGGAAAGAGAATGTTTATCCTGTACCATTGCATGTTAGAAGTATTAACTATTCATTTTGATTTGTACAGGAGTTCACACCTAAGAGTTTACCTTGAATCTCAGAGATGATTTTGAAATTGGACTTTTTAGAAAGGCTGGATCTGGTAACATTTTGGCATCTTCTACATACAGAGTAAATGCAATTTTTATAATGAGATGGACATGAGATTTTTGGGAGTCAGGGGAGAATGTTATGGTTTAAATTTAAAATGGCTCCCGATGTTTTGTCTGTGGAAAGTGATTGGATAATAGGGTGTTGTATCAGTCAGTGCTCACTGGAGAAACAGTTTTAATAATAAAATATATATACACATACATATAAATGTGTATATATAAATATATATATATACACATACATATAAATGTGTATATATAAATATATATATAAATATATATATATATATATATATATATATATATATATATATATATATATATATATAGAGAGAGAGAGAGAGAGAGAGAGATGGATTTACAAAATAGGCTTACAATGGCCACCTGAAAAGTCAGGTGTGGAAGAGTGAAAAAAGGCTGTCTGCATGCTGGATATTTGAAGGATCCAGGCAAAAGTCAAAGGTCTGGAGCTCACTGTAGAGTCTCATGCACTTCTATATCAGTAAGCCAAAGGATCAGCAATAGAAGGCTGAAGGGTCTGCACTGGAAAGTTGAAGTACTTGCACTTGAAGCTAGGAAATGGACATCCAAGGCAAAAGCAAACACTGTAGCTCTTCTGAAGAAATCGAAGCAAGTCTTCATTCATGCTACAAGGCTATTGGCTGGTGCCACTCACACCCATGGTGAGTCTTTCATTTTTAGTAAATCCACTGAGTCACGCCCAGATCTATGGTAATCAAGTAGGCATTTCTTACTCAACTCGAAGGTAAGTTTTCTTTTGGTGATGATTACTGTTAAAATTTTATAATTTAAACATTATAATGTAGGTTTAACAATGCTTAAGAAACAATAGTAAGTTTATCAATACTTTATTACAAAGGAAGAATATTAACAGAATATGAAATAACGATTACGATCCTCGTTTCTGTAATTGGTCACATGGTTGTAGCTTGTATTCATAACTACCTTCTTGGACTACCCATTCTGTATTCTCTTGGCATTTGACAAGCATTTGGGGAGGTCTTGGTTTTTTCCCTGGTGGGATGACCCATGCCTTCATTCCTGAAGGTTCTGGGCCATGTGTTATCCCACCTGAATTGGGTTGCTGTAGTTTCCCATTGACATTAATAATGGGACATGTTAATACGAGAAGGCATCCTAAGGAATCTCCTGCACTCTAAGTATATTCTTCCTTTCCTTCACTATGGAGTAATAATTCAAATTCCCCTTGGTGGTGCAGGGCAATCACCTCAGGGAACACTATAACTTGTTTTAAACTTGTTTATTCAGAGGCACAAGGAGCCCAGAATGACCAGGGTGACGTCTTAGCCTCCACTTCAATGGAATCATTGTTATGCTTTCTGGTGCAGACCACCCCTCCTCTGGAACTAAGACACCTAGACCACAGAGCACAAGGTTGTGGTGGGAAGAGGAAGAAAAATTTCTTTCTAGTGGATAACTAAGAGTAAGGATGAGTGGTACCATTTCCACTTCCACCCTTTCATTCCTGGACCTATGAATTCTGGCTGTGGGAGACACAGTACCACATAGTGGACACTGATTCAAGTACAGCCTTTTGAAAAACACTGCCTGAGCCCTGCAGGCTATTGCCACCTAGATGGTGTAGTACCTGCATTTTGAAAAGGCAATTACACATTTTTATCATTCCAGAAGCTTCCAGATGGCAAGGAACATGGTAAGACCAGTGAATTCAATGAGAATGAGCCCATTGACTCACATCTTTGGCTGTAAATGAGTTTCTTGGTCAGAGGCAATTCTGTGTGGAATATCATCATGATGAATAAGGCATTCTGTAAGCCCATGGATGACATTTTTGGCAGAAGTATCACATGTAAGGAAGGCAAATCCATAAGCAGAATAAGTGTCTATGTCAATAAGGACAAAGCACAGTCCTTTCCATGATGGAAGCAGTCTAATATGATCAACCTGCCACCAGGTCAAAGGCTGATTTCTCTGGAGAATAGTACTACATTAGGGACTCAGCATTAGTCTCCACTGCTGGTGTATTGGGCATTCAGCAGTGACTGTAGGCAAATCAGATTTGGTGAGTAGGAATCCATGTTTTTGAGCTCATACATAATTTCCATCCCTGTGGCCATGGCCACTTTGTTCATGAGCACACTGGGGAATGATAAGGTTGGAATAAGAAAGAGGATGATGGCTGTCTACAGAATGGGTCATCCTACCCATTTGATTATTAAAGTCTTCTGATGAGGTCAGTTTGATGAGCATTTACATAGGATAACATGAGCACACCTTTACATCCTTTGCCCATATGCAGATGTGTATCCACATCCCTCTTTCTCAAATATCTTTGTCACCTGTTTTACAGTCATATTCCTTTCACATTTCTGACCATAGAACCAGACTATTAGCCCTATCAGTACGCAATCACACGTCTTTTTCTTTTCCAGGCAAAATGGGCTACGAGGTGCACTGTCCAAACTTCTGCCCACTCTGAAGATTGTCCTTCACCACTGACTGTCAGGGATGTCTTGGAAAGGGGCTTCAGCAGTCCACTTGCAGATGTGATTGAATAATATGTAGAACCACCGAAAAACTAGGTACTTAACTTCTGTTCCTCTGTCAGCTGATAATATGGTACACTCTATGAGGCCATAGGTGCATACTGGGAGGCAGAAGGCAGTAAAACAGGAGAAAGAACCATGAGAATTTGGGCAACTTCTTCATGTAACTTACTTGTGCCCTCTGAACCTGCTCTGGATTACTCACATATATACCACTTCCATTTAATGATGGACTATTGCTGTGCACATCCAAACTTATGACTTAGTGGACCAGATAATACTGAGCTTGTGATGGGCAATTCAGGTTGTATGGTAACCTGATGTCCCATGGTCGAACACTCAGCTTCGACTAGGGCTCAGTAGCAGGTCAGTAGCTGTTTTTCAAAGGGAAATTAATTGTCTGCAGATGATGGTAGAGTCTTGCTCCAATATCCAAAAGGCCTCCATTGTGATTCATATATGGGGGCCCAAGAGAGATTCCAAAAAGCATCCCTACCTGCAATTGACATGCCAAGTACCATTGGATCTGCTGGATCATATGGCCCCAGTGGCAGAGCATCCTGCACAGCAGCCTAGACCTTTTACAAGGCACTGTTTTGTTCTGGGAAAACTCAGTACTAGCAGCTTTCCAAATCTCTCAATAAATGGACCAGGGTAACACACCTAAGTGAGGAACAGGCTGCCCCCTGTCTTAGTTACTTATTTTGACAGTGAAACAAAATACCCAACATCCATAAGTTAAAGCAGGAAAGGTTTATTCTGGCTCACAGTTTGTAGAGGTTTCAGTCCGTAGTCTACTGGCTCCAAGGTAGGGTCACATGGCAAAGAGGCATCACAGACTGTCTTTCCTGGCAGGCAGAATGCAGCAAATAGCAAACAGCAAGCAGGAAGCAGCAAGCAAGCAGCAGCAGCAGCAGACCTACCTTTCCTCTCTCCCTTTGTATTCCATATTCCATCCAGGCTATAAGCCTATTGATTGGTGCCACATGCACCCAGGGTGGGGCTTTCATTATTCACACTAAGAACTCTGCTAATTGCAATCAGTGCACTAATTTAGTACCACACAGCCTTAATCCCTGTATCATATATCCTAGATTCAGTTTCAACAATTTCCACCTATGAGTACATGAAGCTTTGGGGAGACTTTTAGATATGAGCAATAACATTCAACCCCTACCCCCCAAAGAATCAGGTACATCCCTTTATGCAAAATACATTTAGTCCATACCTCACTAAGAGTTGCCAAATTCCTACCAGTTTCAGCATTGCTATTTAAAGTCCAAGTCCAAAATCTCCTCTAAGACTTAAGGCAAACTCTTAGCTTCAAGCACCTGTACAAATGAAAACAAAGTTAAACACTTCTAATATACAATGACACAAGATAGACATCCCCATTCAAAAAGGTACAAATAGAAAGGTAGAAAGGAATGACCAAAGTAAGTCCAAAATCCGGCAAGGCAAACATTAAGTCCCATAGTTCCACATCTGGCATCTGGGGCAATCTGTGGCCTTATGTGAACTCCAAAGGGCTTAAGTGGATTCACCCCTAATGACACTGTCTATGGTTGTAGCGCTCATGGCTTCTCTCTTCTGCCAGGTGCTCATTCCTTAAGTTTTCCTCAGATGATCCATGTTCTCAGCATTTTCAGCCTTCTGGGCTCTCCACTGCATCATTTTCTTCACACTCACAGCTTCACATACTTTCCTTTTAGGGCCACACTGACTGGCCTCTCAGGCCTTCCTCTGAAATCTAGGTGGAAGCTTTCTTGACCCCTCAACTCTTGTACTCTTCATGTGCCTGAAAACAGTACTATGTGGATGATGCCAAGGTCTGCTGCCAGCTGGAGCAATAGTCAGGAGTCCTTCTCGCTTGGCTGTAGTGGTCAAGTGTCTGGACTGTTGACCACTGTGAACCCAGTCCTGAGGAACAAATTCTCTAGGCTGCTGCCACTCTGGAAAAATGGTGCTCTGGGGCTCTCCTCTCAAAGCAAGGTCTTTCACTTTTGTAATTTTGAGGCCTCAATAGGTGGAGCCCTACTGATTCTTGTGATGGCCTCGGGCCATCTTTTCTATTGTCCTGTTCCTTCTCAGCTGTCTTAATTACTTTTCACATTGCTGAGATTAAAAAAAAAAAAAAAAAAAAAACAACTCAGCACACAAAGTCAAAGGAGGAAATGTTTATTTCAGCTCACAGTTTGTAGAGGTTTCAGTCCATAGTCAGCTGGCCCCAGGCAGGGCAGCCTGGCAGAGGGGCATCACAGACTTTTTCTGGCTTGGTAGGCAGAAGGCAGCAAGCAGCAAGCAGTGAGCAGCAGCAGCAGCAGCAGCAGCAGCAGACCTGCCTTTCTTTCTTTCTTTTTCTTTTTTTAGACCTGCCTTTCCTCACTCCCTTTGTATTCCATCCAGTCTGCAAACCTGTTGCTTGATGCCATCCACTCTCAGAGTGGGGCTTCCATTATTCACACCCAGAATTATACTAATTCCAATCAGTGGATTTATTTAGTACCACACACCTTTAATCCCAATATCACACTCCCTATATCCAGCCAACTCTGAAAAGCCTCACCTATGAGTGCATGAGGCTTTGGGGGACTATCAGGATACAAGCCATAATAACTCTACTACTCATATAGGCCCACTAGCCATTGTGCCTCATTTTTGTTTGTAGGGTGAGCCAGTTGGAGTGACTTATCTTTCACCTTAGAAGCAATATCTCTGCATGACCTACACCACTAGACTCCCAGAAATTTCAACGAGGCAGAAGGGCTTTGAATTTTTGTTGGATTTATTTCCCATCCTCTGGCATGTAAATGCTTTATTAACAAGTCCAAAATGGTTGCTACTCCTTGTTCGTTTGGTCCTATTAACATACCATCAATATCATGGACCAGTGTGATACCTTGTAGAAGAGAAAGACAATCAAGATCTCTGTAAATTAAGTTGTGACCCAGGGATGGCGAATTAATATAACCCTGAGGTCTATCCCCTGAGGTAGGACAGTAAAGGTGTATTGCTGGCCTTGCCAGTTGAAAGAAAATTGTTTCTGATGAGCCTTGTGGGTAGGTATGGAGAAGAAGTTATTTTCCAAATAAATAGCTGCATATGAAGTACAGGAAATATGTTAATTTTCTAAAGCAAGGGAACTACATGTGGTGCAGCAGCTGCTATTGGAGTCACCAGTTGATTCAGTTTATGGTAATCCACCATAATTCTCTAAGATTCATTCATTTTCTGCACAGGCTAAACAGGAGAATTAAAGGGGGATCTAGTGGAAATCAGCACTCCTGCATCCTTCAAGTCCTTGATAGTGGCATTAATCCCTGCAGTCTCTCTGGAGATGTGATATTGTTTTTGGTTTAAATTTTCCCCACAAAAGGCAACTCTAATAGCTTCCATTTGGCTATTCCATCCATAATAGTTCTCACACTAAAGATCAGGAAACCGAAGTGAAGATTTTGCCAAGCACAAAGTATATCTATCCCAATTATGCATTCTGAAATTGGGGAAATAACTACAGGATAGATGAACTCACTGGACCCACTGTGAGTTGGACTTTTGCTAAAATTCCATTGATCGCTTGACATTCCTAGGCTCCTACTCTTACTAGAGGGCAACAATGACATTTTTGATCCCCTGAAATCAGTGTTACTTAAGAAACGCTTTCTAGTAGTCTCCAAAATATCTGATTATTTCCATTCCCCCAATGTAGTTACCCCAGTAAAATGCCTTAGGTTACACTGGGGGAAGAATTAGAGAAATATTGACTATACTTTTTTGGTGGTATACTAGGGTTCTCTCTCAAGGGAATCTAGCCACCCCTTCCCTTCAAGGGGTTCTGAGTCTGTAAACTGACTCACATCTGGAAACTGATTCAGAGACCTTGGTTCTCTATTACCATGATTTAAGAGGTCTGTTCATTTACCCTCAATTTTTTTCAGTTACAGAAACCTAACAAAAATTCGGTAGACTTCTTGTCTTTTTCAGTTTTGGGAAGAACATGGCTAACCAGCCAACATCATAAGTCTACATGTGTCAGTCTATTCAAATCATTGCTGTTTTTGTTGTCCAATATGATAAATATGTGCACTTTGTCTTTGGTGGTTGAGTGTTGCAACTTGACCCCTGCCACTCCAGGATCAGTTATTTTGTACCAGCAGTAAGAAAATGATGACGACATTTTCCCTTCTTTTTTCTTATTTGTTTGGTGCTAAAAAGTATTTGGAACTCAGGACTGAATAGAAGCTGGATCAAAATTTTTACTCATCAAGAGGAAGAAAATTGATCATGTAGAAGTTCATTTTCTTTGCCAAATAATGTCATGTAAAAGCACATAGAATTCGTAGTATAACATGGATTTGAATTAATATTCTGTCAATGAATAACTTACAAATCAGTTAAAATTTCTGAATCAGTTTTCCTATTTTAAAAATGAGAATATATATGCCTGTCTTACATTTAATTTATTAGCAAATTCAATATATGTAATAAATCTGAAGCAGGTATAGTACAGAACACATAGTAGGTAAACCTAAATAATAACTCTTGTTTTTCACTCACTCATGGACTAAATGCCTATTACATGTCAGGCATATCTGAACATTCTGGATAAATAAGGCATGGGCCCTCACTTCATGGATTGGAAGTCTAGAAGTGACTATTTAATCTAAATCAGTTTAATGAGACTATTGTTTTAACATTTCATGATTACATGAAAATAATTCTGTGACAAAAGGAAATAGATTTCATTTACTTAATTGTTATTTAAAGGATCAAAGTGGTTTATTAAATTTTGTGAAGTCTGCAATTTCCAAATCAAAGAATTTAAATGTAAACTGTAGATTTATTACAATGACAGTAGAACACAAATGACAATTGTAAAGCCCAAATATACTCAGCAAGAGTGCCATGCAGTTTGTAATTTGTAATTCACCTTATCTCTTGATCTTGAAACATCAGGACATTCTGTTATGTAAACAACACTTAAAGAAATCAGAATATCCAAAGACGCAAATCACACCGAGGATGATTATATAGGTAGGACCACTTACTGCAAGGAGTCACTGGTAAATTGTGGTAGAAGTACAGGCATATATATATATATATATATATATATGTGTGTGTGTGTGTGTGTGTGTGTGTGTGTGTGTGTGTGTGTGTGTGTGTGTGTATTTTCAAATTATCACAATTTGCATATATCCAAATTAGCATTTTTTGCATATGATATGATGTGATCTTCTATAGAGAAGACTGAAAAAAATACACAAAAGACTATTGATTTAATTACCAAATTCAGCAATGCAGTAAGATATAAAAAGTCAACACAAGAAAGTAACAGTGTCCTATACAACATTAGTTAACTCATTGAGAAAGAAATTTAGAAAACAATAGCACTTCAAATAGCATCAAAAAATTAAATACTTATCAAGTGACTTGAGCTGAGCAAGGAAATCAAAGACCTCTAGAGCAAAACTACAGTGTTGAGTAAAAGGACATTGAAGAGGACATCAGAAAACGGAAAGACATCCCCTGTTCCTGGATAGGCAGAACCAATATTGTCAACTGATGATATACAGTTTTAATGCAATCCTAATCAAAATTCCTACAGCATTCTTCACAAAACCAGATAAAAAAAAATCCATTTATATGAAATCAGAAGAGACTCAGAGTAGCAAAAGCAATCTTGGGCAACAAGACCAAAGCAGGAGAAATCACAATATCTGAGTTCAGGTTACACTACAAGACTACAGTGTTAAAAAAACAAACAAACAAACATGGTATTGTCTCAGAAACAGACACATGAAATGATGGCATAGAATAGAGGATGGAGAAACAACCCTAGACATACTCAGCTATTCGGTCTTTGACAAAGGGGCCAAAAACACACATTGGCAGAAAGATAGCGTTTTTTAGCAAATGGGAAAACTACTTATGCAAACTCAGAAAACTGAAGCTAAAGTCATGTATCTCACCTACAACTAAAATGAAAACGGATCAAAGATCTACATTTTAAAGCAGAAAAATAACCTACTGGAATATAAAATTGGTAAAACACTTGAAATCATAGTTGGAGGCAAAGACCTTCTGAACAGTTCTCCAACTGCAGAAAAAATAACAGCAAGAATCAACAAATGGGATTACATTAGAATAAAAAGCTTCTGCAAAACAAAGGAAATAATCAAAAGAAAGAAGACATAACCTAGAGAATGGGAAAAATTTTTCGCCACCTACAGACCAGATAAGAGACTTACATCTAGAATACATAAAGATTTCAAAAATTAGACAACCCAACATAAAAGACTGAGTAAAAAATGGGCAACTGAAATAGACACTTTTCAGTTTATTGGCCAACACATACATGGTTAATAACTACATGGAAAACTGTGAACTTCATTGGCTATTAAAGAAATGCAAATTAAAATAACACTGAAATTTTACCTTACTCCAAAAGAATAGCAATCATCAAGAAATTAAATAATAACAAATGTCGTGGCTATGGTAAAAAAGGAACCCATCTACATTCTTGGTGGGAAGGTAAACTGGTACAACCACTATAGGAATCACTATGGAGATTTCTCAAAAATCTAAAAGTAGAGATTCATTTGACCTAGCTATTCCCCTTCTAAGTATCTTTCCAAAATAGTTGAAGACATCATACTACAGTAATACATGCATGCTAATGTTTATAACAGTATAATTTATAATAGCTAAATCTTGGAAACAACCTACATGCCCATCAACAGATGAATAAATAAAGAAAACATGGTATCTACACATAATGAAATACTAGTCAGCTATAAAGAAGGATAAATTTGATATATTTGTAGAAAAATCGATGCAGTTTGAAATAATAATGTCAGATGAAATAAATCAGATATACAAGCTAAAATACCATCTAACCTCTCTCATTTAAATAATCCAAAGTAACCAAGATACATCATGTATAGGTACAGAATTAATGTAATGAATGTGACCATTGTATGTAGAATGTACCAATACATGTTCTTGGTTTAAAATAAAATTTAAAAAAAAAATAAATAATCCAAAGTACAAACTAAGAGCGAAATAAATGACTGATGAAGGGAAACAGAGTGGTACATCTTATGCAAATGTGAAGGGGACCAAAAGACTCCTTGTGAGGGGGCTAGGGAGGAGAGGAATGGAATGTAAAAAGATGTAAGATGTGTCATGTACAAGTACTAACTACCCACAATGAGTGTAATTATATGTTGCAACATGAACTAAAAGTGATGATGATGATGATATGATGACAATGGCGGATGATGAAAATGGGGGAAGATGACAATGAGGGAGAACTGCTCAGAAGATCTTTGCCTACAACTATGACTCCAAGTGTTTTAACAATTATATCTTCCAGTAGGTTAAAGACAGAGGGAGGGAGGAGAGTAGGGAGGGGAAGGGGAATGAAAGGAATCAGGGTATGTTAAAGACATGTACCTACTTCCTAAATTGAATGTAAATATGTAAAACAAATATGTTCTAAAAAAAAGGGGTAGACTCTAGGGCAAGATGCTCACATGTGAAGCTCAGTCTGGCATTTAGTAGTTCTTAGACCTAGTTAATTTACACAAACTTTCTGATCTATGCTTCCTTACCTGCAAAATGAAGGTGAAAACAGTAATACCTACACCTTAGGTTATGATGAAGATTAATGAACTAATATGTGCAAAATACCTAGGGTAGTGATACATAATGAGTTATATATAAATGTTAGCTGTTGTTGTTGGTTACATCAGAAATATAAGGTGTGACATCATTAAAGTCATATCACTCTGATAAACATGGTATATTAAAATGGAAAAAATACAAATATTTGTTGTGATTACTTTTAATTAGTGAACAAGTGGGTGTATAGGTATGGAACAAAAAGGAATCATCTTTTAAATTTGGAACAATACTACAATCAGATCTGATCCCATAATGCATAGATCCAAAGGGGGGATAAATCTTTCAATACAGGTGGTGGGAGAAAAAAGAAAGCTTTAAGTGAAAGTTAGGCCTTGGTAGAGTGCTAAAGGGTTTAGGTAGGCAAGGGGAACTATGCAGTGATTCAGCAATGAGAGCCAAAATGAATTTTACTCTCTTCAAAGTGTTTCTCAGAAAATCTAGAGATATCCAATATGAAAATTTTGTTACTTATTCATTTGGTATACTGAATATTATTCTATTAGGATGAAGCTTTCTACTTGGAAAGACTATGTAAAACTACTGGTAAAATTAAATAATTGTGAGAATCATCAATTCATTTTGTTTTTCTATCCAACTTTGGTGTCTACCTTCTTGAAAACACATGAAACTAGTTAAAGAATGATTTATGCAACATAAAAGTAGCTTAAATATTATCTTTCAGATGAAATTATGCACTAGTCACTAAGGTTTATTTTATGTTAGATGCTCAGTACATCAACTTTTCCACCATTGGGAGAAGACAGCAAAGATAGTCTCAAAATGATACAATTACAAATGTAGATGCTAAATTGCTATTGTATTTTTATTGGTTTCTATAACAAAAACCAATGTTCAAAAATTCTAAAACATGTCTTCCTTTCTTTCTGAAGAAGAAACCCCTCTTGTAACAGAAGTCTTTAATTACTGCTTTTCCTAGGATTCGTAGTAACATTGGAGATATTTACTAAAATCTCTTTTAAATCCAAAAGCATCAACATATTTTCATCAAGGCTACTATAACTACAACTGACGTGCCAGTCAGCTTTCCATTAGTGTGACAAAATACCTGAGAAAATAAACATAAGAGTGAAAGATGTGCTTTGACTCATAGTTTCTGACGTTTCAGTTCTTGAGCAAGGCTCCATTGTTTCTGGCCCATGGCCAGGCAGTGTATCATGGCCAGTGGGCACGGCAGAGTAAGGCTGGTACCTTCACACCAGCTTGGAAGCAGAGCATGTGGATGACTCAGAGAGAAGAGAGCCAGGGACAAGATACAGCCCACAAGGCCATGTCCCCATGACCCATTCCCTTTATCTAGCCTATGCCTCCCAAGTTACCATAACTTTCTAATAATGTCGTCAAATTATGAATTCATCAGTGGATAAATTTATTAATAAAATTAAAACCTTCATGATCCAATCAACTTCCAAAAGCCTCACCTCTATCTTTGGTGTTTTGTGGACTGAAACTTCAATACATGTGCCTGTTGGAGGACATTTTAGATTCAAATTGTATCAGCAGAACTCTACTAGTCTGTGTGATTTATACCAAGGGATTTTAGCTTTCCTTGAAGGAGAAATTCTAAAAACAATTAAATTGGATAAGGATGGTATACAAAAGATGACTTTTCTTTACTTATTACAAAATCTAACATTGGAGCAAATGATCACACAAAAGAAATCTGTTTTATATAACATATGTTTATGTGATGAAGACCTAAATGCTTCAAGATATTATCCAGGCAAATAACAATATATATCAAATATAAAACAAAAAAAATAAGAGCACATGTTGTTACATCAGTTATTTAACAAATGAAAATCAAATTGGTTATTAATCTTTTGCTGGAAAGGTTGGGAAGGAGTCACCTCTTTTATGGTTATACATGAATTTTCAGAATTTCATCACCTTCTTCCAAAGAATATTTTTCACTCTAAGGACTAGTACTTTTAAACTGAGTTTAATATAATTCATTAATAGTTCTTGTACCCACCATACTAAGTGGTTTATGTTTGTATTATATTCCATTTTTCTTGCAGTTATTATAATGGGAACAAATTAATACATATTATGCCATTCTGCATTCTCATTACAAATTTTTCCCTGAGAATAGAATTATTTCTTCTACCTTTTTTTCTTGTTGTAATGTTTATTACCAGAATGAGACGTAATAGTTTTAATGCCCAGTGCAGTCTGTGAAAGACTATAAACATTTAATAGACTCATAAACATAGACTTTAACCTTTTCAATATTCTGCATTTTGATTGGTTGCCCATCCTGCTTTATCTCTACAGGTTACTGAGACTGTAAACAGGATGAATAAGGATGGATATTGAATCACACTATACAAAGCTTGAAAAGGTCAAATTTGTGCAGTTGCTTTTTCTCTAGCCTAGAATATGTAATATTTCAGTATTTTAGTGATGCCATCTTGAATTTAATTTGGAAATAGGTACACAAATAAGCTAATATGAATCTTTTCTTTCTAAGTGATGGTGAACACAGAAGAGTAATTTATCCTTCCTTTGTAGGAATTTCTACATTACTATAGTGGAGGTGCTTTTGAATTCCTTAATGAGAATGAGACACATTAATGTTTATAAATGTTAAGCAAAAATGCTAGCAGTGTTTCTTTCTGATGCTTTAGGTTGGAAAATCTATGGACTTGTCTGTATACCAGCAATTCTGCACCATTGTGTGAATACACTATTGTGTTCAATGTGCTGTGAGGTGTGTCAGAAATAATGTGTATTATGCAGTTGCAATACCAAGGTTTATGTCTTATGTATTTGCCTTGTTAAAATAAATAAATCGGAACTGATTCTAGGTTGTCTAGATGACATCGCTCTGAAGTCCCTGCACTACAGTTAACGTGCAGGGAATTGCACATAATGATGGTACAACGGTTGAGTGTGTAGCTCATATAAACATTAACTGTCATGTGCGTGGCATTGGGAAAAAAAAGATGTTGTGAGACACTGCAGTAGTCAATGCTGAAAAGAAACTTCCTCCCTACTCTATTTAAATAAATTTAAGTAATATTGTAATATTTATTACAATATAGAACATAAAAAAGGGAATAAATAAGAATAAAGTTAAGATCTAATATCAAGTAGACATTTCCTATAAATCAAATACCAAGCTGAGTGTCGTGTGTAGGTTATACTTGTAATTTTCTCAACAATACTATTTGATTAGTGTGATTACAAACGAAGAAGGAAGTGTGCTCATTTTGGAAGAGTGCCAGTCTTCTCCATTGTCTTTGGATATAAATCTCCAATTTTCTTCAGCTTTCCAGTGCTGAAACACACAGCAACTCTATAATGAACTTCCAGGCTTGCCACCTTGGACTGGTACTACAACTCTGATGCTTCTTGCTCTGTTCCTTCCATCTTCTTAAATTGAGCAGCTACTATATTCTCCAGCTCTCCAGCAGGCTGATAGTGCTTGGGTGTTCTGCTTCTGATCACACAGATGGCCATTGTAGATGCTCCGACTTCTGATCTGTAAAACCACCTAATAAATCCCCTTGCATTATACATACACATATATATATATAATTTTGATTTTGTTCCTATATAATGTAGTAAGTGTAATTATTATTCCCATTTTACAGGTGAGTAAACCAAGACGTAGGTAAAAGACTTCTTCAATATCCTACAGCTAGTTAAATGGCAGACTTAGAATTCAAACTCAGGAAAGCACCCTAGGGTACAAAATATAGGTCTCCAAAAGCAATATTGATTTTAAAATTCCAGTATATGACAGGTGTTCAATAAATATTTATCAAATCAGTGGGTGGTTCTAAAATCTGTAAAATCTATTTCCCCTGTGTGTCATTTTTCATTTACCAATTGAATTGGATTGCTATTCCCTGAGTTAGAATTGGGCCTAAAATTGTAAGCAACCATCTCAACAAAGAGTAGACTGTAAATCAACCAGAAATCCTTCCCAGTGGGTAGTCAGGGTTTCTAGCATCTGAGTACAAGATTGGAAGCCTATAAGTGCTAAATAAGGGTTTATTATCAGTTCAAACGGAACTCAGAAGACACTGGTTGAAGGGAGAGGAGGAGAACTGGAAAAAAAGAAGCAGCAAGATGTACCATGTACAGGTACAAATCTCCTATGATGAATGCTATCACTAGGCATCTAAAATGTACCATTAAAATAAAATAAATCAAAAAAAGAAAACACTGCTTTGATTTGCACACTGATTCTCCTTACACACCAACAAAAATGTGGGGGAAAACATAAAATTACTGGTCAAAATTTAGAATCATGAAAATTACAGAATGATACAAAAATAATCCAAGTCAGATTTTCGTTGTTAAAACTGTGCCTTGATGATTTTGGTACTGTGGACTGAACCCAAGGCCTTCAAACTGAACTAAGTTTACAGCCCTTTTTATTTTTTTATTTTGAGAAAGAATCTTGCTAAACTGCTCAGGCTGGCCTCAAACTTGTGACCCTCCTGCCTCAATCTCCAGAGCGGCTGGGATTATAGGTGTTCTCCAGCATCCCCAACATGCCTTGTTTATTTTAAATTGAAATTTGTCTAGAGATACTCATAGATGTTCATAGTTTTAATAAATAATACAAAAACACCTGTGTACCTTTTACCCTGTTTCCCCAATAATAACATCTTTCAAAATTATGCTATTATGCTACAACCAAAATATTAACATAAATATGTCTGGATCGACTTTTGACAAACCAAAAGACATTTGCTCATTCAATTAGGATCCCACTGGAGCACTGCTCACTATTGTACTGATGTGACTTTACTCCAGTTCATCCTTGCTCATGGAAGAGCATGACTGACAACAATGGTAAATCTGTCCTGGAAGACTTAGCTAAGAAATCAGCACAGTCATAAGAGCATGTACTATGTGTGTACCCTTTTCCTTTAAAATAAGGATGCCCATGTATCTCATTACTCTAGGTTAAGAAAGTAAATGCAGGCCAATTGAGAGTGATTTTATCCTCTGATTATTTATTTTGTCAGTGTTAGGGAACATATTTTACACACAGAATATTTTCCCTGAAATAATTGGAAATTTCTAAACAGTGCTGTAAGCTTTGCTTTGTTGAATGTATTTCAAAAATGTAAAAAAATATATAAAGAATAAAAGGAGACAGAGTGAATTCCATGGTTAATGAGTTTTGTTAAAGAATTAGGTTACTTGGAACTTTGAAAAATCATCCGAAAAAGTCAACTACATAGTCACACTTTAACATCAAGTCATTTCTCCCACAGGTTGCTGAGTTGATTGACATAAATTTATAGACTACTTGCCAACAGAAAGTCACTACTGAAAATCAACGAGGCCAGCTTTTAGCTCGTAACAATTTAGTTTCAAAAACCTCTGATATTACTGAACGTTTTCTTTGCTTGTTTTAAGTCATAAAACCCTTACATTGTCCAGTGGAATTTCTGGTCTGGAAATGTATTTTTCTTCATTGCCTTTGCCTGGTGTTTTAACTACACCATAAATCTTATGCAATGAAATTCATAGTGGACATAGAAGTATCACAGAGAATCTCCTTGTTTTGAAGTCCGATTCCTAGCACCTGCTTAGTGAGGCTTTCCCTCCTCCTTAACTCAAGCATTAGCTACTAGATGCAGAACTGCGAGACAGACAGTCCAGTTATACGAAAGGAGCTGAACATAAGTTGAGGGAAAGAGCTCATGTTGCTCAGGTTACCTCTCATTTATCCCTAGTTTTCCAAGCATAGAGGAAATGGATGGGTCACAATTTTTAGAAGCTTAAAATATGTTTCCACATCTTATCTCTTTTTAAAAAATTCCACATATTCCATAGAAGAAGTCCAGCTATTCAGTGCTAAGGTCAGTGACAGGAACTTGCAAATAAAGATTCAATATCTAGACATGGAAGTTAACTAACAATTGAACCCAAAGGATTGCACATTATTAAAACAGCATAAAGAAATGTTATGTCTGAATATCGATGTGTGTTATAAAAAAGTAACCCTAAAATGCAGAATACTGGTACCCACACTGACAATAGTAATAATGTAATTAACAGTTGAATTTCTGTCTTATTCCTATCTCACCTGAAAGATTGTTACTTTTCCAAAGCAATGTGCTTTCCTTACTCCATACCATTCACACCCCACCTCAACGATGTCACGTAAATAATAAGCACTTAATGAATGTTTGTTAAATTGAATGTCATCACTATTTTTATTCTACGAACTTGTATATAAAGTATGAGTATATTTATTCAGGAAAAAAACCCTACTGGGTTTTGAAATTCATATGTTCGTATGTGAAAGGGTAGAGATTAGCTTTAAGCTATTATTTATGCTGCACCTTTGTTGTCATTTCTTAATTTGACACTGAGCTTTGAACAGGTGCTGCATAATTCTGACAGCCAGAGGCATGGAACAGGGTCAGCCAGGTACAAATAATTTATAGCAACAAATATTTTCCAGTAAATACACAGATTTATTGCAGGCAAGTTGAATTTTGGTGTGTTTGTTCAGAAACTAAAAAAAAAAAAAAAACTGCTTGTATACTATCAGGAGGCAATGACAATATTATGTGTACTCCCTTCACTGAAGAGGAGCTGCCGTTTAAATCACCTACCTCTTTGTCAAAAGGGCTAAAAGTGAACAGAAAATAAATTAGTCAGTACTAAACAATTAAGGATATCTCATGAGAGACCTCTTTTACCTTAATTCATTGAAAACATTTCAGCACCTGCCCCACCATCACTATCTGACCATCTTAGTAATTTTTACAAAGCACAGACTAAAGTGTGGATGATGGGAGGATTTACTGGCATCGTGGTTATTCAGTTTCAATTATTACTTTTAAAGCAATTAGACCAGAGCATGAACATCACTGTGTGTGTGTGTGTGTGTGTGTGTGTGTGTGTGTGTTAATAAGCAACTGCAGGTTAGTTTCAAAATTGATGATTTTTTATTAAAAAAAACATTTTGGGACAAATATTTGTAATTGTTTTTCTTTAAAACAACATATCTCAAGTGCAAAATTGCTTTTGAGTACTTCTGGTCTTTCAGTTATCAAAATACATGTTTTTTCTAAAATGTCTAAAGATAAATGTAACATAATATTATCAATATATGTGAATTTGTTTTATTTCCACTTCTTTGCCTGAATGACACAAGTTTAAACTGTAGGCTTTGATTTCTTTGAGATGTGAGACCATGTGCTTTCATACTCTTACATAGTAATGAATGAAACCCATAGCAATAGTGCTTTGCAATTGTGCACAGGACCTCTATTAATATTAATGAGGTTTTTGCCCAGATTGAATGTGGTCATTTTGCGTAGTTTGAACTGGTCATTTTTTTGTGATTTGTATATTGGCTGTTGCAGAGTATAGTACACACACCGTTTCCAAAGTGCTTAGGAATGCCTACAGAAGAAAGGTGGTACAAAAATCAAAAAGAGTATTCTTGTCTTTAATTTCTTCATTTTATGAATTCTCAAAATCATGCATAAACACAATAGTGCAACATGCAAATCTGATGCACAGAGAAAGTTCATACAGGTAAAAGGATTTCAAGTCAGCAATTTTGAAAATATTCACGTTTCAAATATATTCTTAATCCACTGAAAATAAAACTAATTAAGAGTTCTAATTCAGCAGAAGACCTCAAGCAAGAACAAGCAGAGACAGAGCAATAAGGGGTACAAAAGGACAACTATACAAGACTTGATCGTATCTATTGAAAGTCCACTATAGGTGAGAGCTTAGAGCTCGCAGGGTTGACTGCGTACTCTTCATCCTACAATCTCTTGCATACCGACTTCTTTAGAACTGACGTAAGAAGACTGGTGGGAATAACCTATAGAACCAAGACTGTCCACTCATCTATGGACAGTGATGGTGAGAGAACTCAGGAGGAGACAAAGGTGATGCTTTAAAAATTATCCTTTTTGCTCTTTTATAACTTATTTTTATTGCTATAATTTTGGCATAAAATCTGGACAAACTTAGGTTTTTCACTTTGAGAAATTAAATGGAAAATGAAAGATTAGCGAGTGTATGTTTGCTTAGAATTTCAACCACTCCATTCAATCAAAGGCTCAGAATTAGGGGTTTCAGGTTAAACGCATTCAGCTCTTCTTAATATGATAAGATAAAATTGTAGAGAATGACTCTTCACTGTACAGCAGGTCAAACCCTAGTCCTTACTAGTGGCTACTGTACACTGTCCTCAACAAAAACAGTTCCCAGTTATGCCAATATGTCTCACAAATCTGACTTTTATAAGTTTACTTTTTTCAGGACACAGACCTCTGACTTTGATTCTGACCTTTTCTACATGCATCTAATCATAGATTTCTGTGACAATATATTTTGTAGTAAAAACTGATATTAATAAATAGGAGTACTAACGACATCTCAGTAGGTAGATTATGAATTGTAAGAAATTAGGAAAAATAATATTCTTCTTTACAATAAATCCACTCAGATGTTTCTTTCTGCAGCTTGGGATCATGTGCCACCTTAAACCAAATGATCTATAATCCCGGATTTATAGCCCCTCTGTTTTCTGTGCTTTAAAAATAGAATATCAAGCAGTGGTTTTGCAGATATGGGTATCTGTCTGTAGATTTCTTTGCTCAAATCGAACAATAGGAGCGAAAATTTTTTCACAAAATATGAATTATGTTGAAATTTACTTTTTAGCACCAATCCCTGGGAGGAGATATGAACAACTACTTTTCAACCTTTTATAGCAAGTTTTTCTCTGCTTGTAAAAGGAGAATATTGGCTAGCTTCCACTCAGGACAAATATTAGTGTTAATAAGCCATACTATAATGGAAGTCTATGATAGGTGAAAAATAACTAGGGAAGATGAAAAACAACCAATATTAAAAATGTTTATACGACCCTTTCCTTCCAGCAATATCTGATGTAACAGGTATTGTACAGCAGATAAAATTTGTAAGCAGTCAATTCAGTGGGATGTTTGTGTGTGTGTGTGTGTTGGAATAGGGGAGAGGATCACTTAAACTAGGTTTCTGATATGTAATACATAACATAAGAGTTAGAAATAATTTTATTCTCATTTCAATTGGATAGATGGAATAATGTGGATATGACTTGAGAAGCTGTTGGAAAGCTGGAGAGATAAAAGGGATACCTAAAGTATTTGTAAATGAGTTGAACTTTTTTTCTGCTTTGAGGGCAATCTGTTTTAGTGCTGCCTGTGTGTGGGGGCAGGGTGAGGAAGATGAGAGGGAGTGTGTTTATGGTTTGGGGTATGTGTCTATACATACCTACATAAACATACATACATACATATATATGTACATACATATATATATGCATATTTTCACTAGATACTGCTGAGTTTCACCCCCCAAAAAAGTGTCCTATATCTCCTCACTTAGAGGGTAAGGCCATCTCATAATAAAGCCCTTTTAGTAGTTGAATAAGCCAGCTTCCTTGGAAAGGATCCAATATCAACTCATTTTATAAAACAAACAAACAAACAAACAGAAAACAACAAAAAAAAAGAACTTCCTTGGAAACAAATAGTGTTATAAAGAGAACCCAATGTTCAACCTACTGAGTTAGATAATGTGTAAATAGGTATAAATGCTATACTTATATTTATGAAAGAAAGCATAATGACCTAACATATTTTTGTCCTGGAATGGAGAAATATTGAATTTTGTGGATTCAATTTATAGGGTTAGTAGTTCAGATACTTGTAGGTGATTCCCCTCTCTTTCTTAGGGGTCACTGAAATTAATTTGGTTTTTGTGACAGTACTTTTTATATAATCCTCTAATTTTGGAAATATTGCACTGATAGTGCTCTGAAGAACAGGTACTTTCATTTCATCTTATTGTTTAAAAATCTCAATTGATTTCAAATATATTTTATATTCATTTTTCTTGATGTTTTAAAAAAATTAACATCTGTAAATGAGTAAATTGGAGGACTGTTATTTTAAAAATCACTATCTGAAGGCGTATATAAAAAATTCTATTCTTTACATTTACAGAATGGTTGAATGTGAGTGGTATTAATCCAAATGATTTTGTTTTGCACTGGTATTTTTCTCTTTCAAGGACTTTTTTGAAAGTCTCACATGTTTGGAATTTTAAGTAGCAAGTCATAGAAATAATTTTCACAATTCTGAGTTTCCATGTGTCTTTTAAAAGATCTGACAGGTGGGGAAATACATTTTTCTCTTTGGAAAAACTACTTTTCTCTTTGTGAAACTACCAATTTCATATGTTTCTATTCTCCTTCCCCTCTCCTCTTTCCTGAAAAAAAGTACTTTAAATAAAAATCATAATGTATAATTTCACCTATAACCTACAGGCATTACAGCATCAATAGGCGGACTTAGAATCAAGGGAAATAGTTGAATAGTCAATATTTCCAAGGGGACAGTGTTTTATTTTGTTAAAGACAAACACAAATCCTGTGCTAATTTAGGCAGTAAGTCCCACACCACCCTTTTCTTTTTAAAGGTGGGAAATGAATTTCCAGAGATAATATTTCTCCTTTCATTGTTGACAAAATAAAAAGTCCAGTTTAGTAACTTATTTCACTTTTATTAGTCATGAAGAGAGCCACAAGTATGAAGACAACTTATGTCTACGTACATTTATGTACCTGATTTACATATTTTACTTTGTTTATGTATGTGTAACATCTGTGTACTTGCTTTTTTTCATATCCCATACCCCTCTACAACTTCTAAATTTTTTATTGCTTTGACATGGTGATGGGGATTAAGTGTTTTTACCTTCATCCTGTTATATATGATCATTATTGTTCTTTTATAGCAGTACATATTTACAGTACACAATGATGACATTCATTGTGGAGAGTTGGTACGCGTACTTAAGACATCCTAACTCTTTTTACTTCCCCGCCCCCTCCTCTCCCTCCCCCCACTTCCATCTCTGGATGCTCCTCCCATTTGTAAAAGATCTAGCTCCCTATTTTTTGAACCCATCAATTATTATTTCATCAGTGAGAACTATAGTTGTGAAACCCTGAGAGAAACCAAGGACAAAGCTGCCTCCCCTACAAAGGTCTTAGTTGGGAGCAGGAATAGCAGCAACCTCAATACAAGCAAAGTCCCAGGCAGAAGCATCACCAGTATCTGATATTTAAGGAGAATATTGTATTCATGATACAAAAGGATTAATAAGAATGTCATCATAAAAGCCAGCTAGACTTTGGATATATTTTAGGAAAAAGAAAAGAGGCAATAAAGGAGTCAAATTTGATAAACATATATAAAATATATCACAGTTTTATATATATATATATGCAAAACATTGTCAAATAGTTATGTGCATATATGTGTGTGTGTAAATACATGCTGAAATATCTGCTTATGTCTCCATTAAAAGGTTCAAGATTGACTGTAAGTTGTTTTCTGTGTACAATAGTAAGAAAAATGGTAATTTTAATCAATTCAAATTTCTAAGGCTATTGAATGAGTAGGAGGTTAGTTGGCATGAAGCAAAAGAGAACCAGCAGACTTAATACTATAAGTTTTGTGGTTGTAGATACATCTTTATCAAATCCATGAACCCAGCATTTATGAAAGCTGAGATAGAGAGACCACAAGTAGGAACCCAGTTCGGGCTACTTAGGGACTTTGTAAAACCCTGTCTCAAAATAAAAAAAAAAATAAAAAAAAGATTGGGGGTGCAGCTCCATGTAAAAGCCCTGGGTTAAATCAGTAGTACAAAAAATCAGTATTATTTATGAAAGGAGATATATCCACAGTTATTCACTGAACATGTTGGATATTTTGTACACAGCATGCACATGTGTATAGTGCACCATGCAATGTACATGATTGGACAAACTGAAAATGCAAAACATTACATGTGATAATTATTACCTATTAAATTGATTAAATAAGTTTGCTTTGCCTAACAAAAAAAACATGTACTTCATAGCATGAGTTGAGGAGGGCTTTGCAGCTGGAAAACTATAGTCAAATATCCTGTTTGTTGCTTCATATGTACCTACTAAAAAAGTTAGAACAGGCATGCTTGCATGTTTGTACATACAAAAGCTTAAAACTAACTGCTTCATATGTGGGAAGTTATTCCTCAGGTAGCACCTCAGGCATCAGTCTCTTGTTTTATGGAGGTTCTTGTGAAATCAAATAATATAATTGAAATCATTTTTAAAAGTGTGAAGAAGAGTGTAAGAAATCAGTATTTCCCCTAATTGACTCCATGTAATCTTTTTCTTTTGCCCCAAACTCAGAAAGGGAGGGATAGAATTCAGCCTCATTGGGCAAAACAAACTTTATTCAGGTACCTGGACCCAGGGAAAGACTTAAGAATGAAAACATGCTTATAATCATTTTCCTGTCCCTCTTCTAGAGAATGGGGGCTCACCAGAAGGCAGTCCACAGGAGTAGATAGGAAGAAGGATGGGTGCTCCAAGGGACCATGGAAGTCTCAGGAAGGGCTGAGTTCAGTTTCAGGATTGGCAGGTTAGAATACTAGCTGAAAGAGACACTCTCCTTTCAGAGCCTGCTAATAAAATTTCATCTCCTGAATAAAATTGGATCCTGACGTTCCCCACACGATTTCTTACCATTCAGTGTGTGTGTGTGTGTGTGTGTGTGTGTGTGTGTGTGTGTGAGGTAAGCGTGGGTATGGGCACAAGAACAGCTCTCCTTGTGTGTGCGAGTATATTTCGAGCTGAGCTGAAAGGCCAAAAGTCAGAGGAAGAAAAGCAAGAATCAAAACAAGACTAAGGATTTCTAACCTAAAGCAAATCACAGCGCTGCTCACCCAGAACATGCCTCTGCTTAAATGATCCACTTCACACAGCACAAAATAAGGCCAGAAGAATAAAATAGATGGAATTTTTTGGAAAAATGTTTTATTTAAACCTTTTAATCTTTACAACAATAAAATATTGTGTAAATATAAACCCCTTGACTAAAACCGTTCACATCAAACATTACAGCGAATTGTTTTCTTTTTGACACCCAACTCATCTTTGAAACAACTTCTTCTTAAACACAATGCAGAATTTATTGAAAATAAATAATCGTTGGCAACAGCAATAGGCAATTTGAATAAAATAGTTGAAAAAGCAACTCTTAATGAAAATAGCGTTTATTATACATCAGTTACTAAATGAATAAACTAAATGATCTTTTTTAAATTAATAACTTCAAAAACGTTTAATATACAAAACTGTACAATTATAAAGTCGGCTGAAATATTTGGGTTAACTCAGGTTTGACCATAGCATTTAACTGCAAAGAAAAACTAGATAGAAACAAACAAAACAAAAAACGCAAAGAGTTTGTGAAACATGAACTCAATAAGGAAAATTCAATCCCTGAACTAAAATCTAATTACCTACAGAATGACGAGGCTTGACAAAAAGGGTAAAAGGGTCCGGGATTTGAATTAATAAATGCTTTCGACCTACAGCTGAGGGAAACACAGTGTGCTCAACCAGAGGCCTGGCAGCCCATAGTAGTGCATTCCGACAAGGGCCCAAGGCTTTCCGGTCCTTAGGTAGTTTGAAGCTTTGTCTACTGCCGCTACTCCCGGAGGCCAGTTCGGCGACAAGCCCGGCAAGAGGAGTCCCCAGCCAAGTACGGCCGGCGGCAACTGGCTGTGGCGTTCTCGGCCCGCCCAGCACACGTGTGCTCCTTGGGAGCGAGGCGCACCTGTGAACCTGGCGTGTGGACGTGAGAGCTAGCAATAAAGCCACAGCGACTGCATATTTTTGGGATCTCTACATAACCTAGCGATTTTTTTTGTAGTTTTTTTTTTCTTTTGTGTATACAGTAATACGATACGCATAACTATCTACACACACGTTTGCACGCGCACGTAGGCACACACTTACAGACACTTACGCACCGAGAGATAAAAAAGCAGGAACCCAGTGCCCGGGCGCTGGCTAGCTTGATCGATCTTCTCTTGGGCTTCCATCAGCTGTACTGGTCAGAGTCAAGGAGACAGCTCACTAAGAGCGCACTCACAGACAGCGGTATATACACTAGAGACAAGGGGTGCTGGCTGGACTAAAATCCCCGTGAACTTTGCCAATCGTTTCATTGTCATTCTGTACGGAACCGAGTGCCTGTCCACCCACCTCCAGACCACCCTTCCCTGAGGGTTTCTCACAGAGAGAGCAGGCTGTAAACTGGAGGCGAATTGAACTGGGAGGCGCTGGCGCGGTCAGGCGTTAGCTTCTTCTGGTCGTGGTCTCAAGCGAAAGCGATCCCTCGTGAAGACAGTCTTTCGTCCGAGAGACCCGAGATGGGGTCGTGCAGGCGGTCGACCTGGCTAGGCTGGAGGGCTGCGTAGAGATCCACGAGCAAGTATCCAGGACCCCTGTGTAGAACCTTTCCTGCCGCTCAGACCATCCGTTTTTGCTAGGCGCCGCAGCGGAATCCTCCGACACCGGGATCTAAGTAAGCTGTGGTAGCCTTAGAACAGAGGGCAGAAAGCTCCGAGATGCCTCTCCTAATTCGCGCTAGTTTGCAAACCTAATCAGTTTACCTATTCTGCCCATCCTAGGCACACCACTCCGGGGGTGGGGGTGGGGGGATAACCAATATTCTCATCAACAACTCTTTCCATTATATCCTCTCCTCTCCATACGTATTTGGGGGGGGGTAGGCATTTCTCTCCTTCTTCCCAGCCCCCTCCTATTCTAAGCAATTAAAAAACCATCAGCTCAATGAAGGAATAATAATAGCATTAATAACGTGGAGTGGTCAATTAGATACAAATTATCTCACAAATATTGTGTACAGCTTGTAGTAAAACACCGTAGACATTTAGAAACGCTATAGAAGTTCTTAAAAATGCAAAACTATTCTATTGTAAAACAGATTTCACCTGAAATACAGCTGCTATAACCAAGGCGCTGAAAGGTTATTCAGAGGCACACATCTGTCTTCCCACCCCACCCCTGCCCCCATGTTACCCCACTCTTTGCTCTTCCTAGAGAGGAGCGACAAAACAAACCTTACTCAGTAAACAATATGTATTGACCAGAAGAAAGAATTGGAAGGAAATTGCCCAGGCGGCAGGGAATATGAGGTCCCCACCTGGACTGTTTAATGTAACTGTGTATCAGGGTTGAGAAGCCTGAATATGAGTGTGTGTTTCCTTTTTCAACATTAGTTAGAACCCTCAGAGAAACGAGAGAGAGAGAAAAGAGAGAGAGAGAGAGAGAGAGAGAGAGAGAGAGAGAGAGAGAGAGAGAGAGAGAGAGAGAATGTTATAATGAGAGTAAGAGAGCGAGAGGGAGAGAAATCCGCTCTGCTCCCAGTGCCGCCGAAGGTCTCCAGTCAGAGATCGTGGCACGACGTGTCTGTTTTCACCGTTTGCGAATAAACCTCATGCGGCTGTTGATCCCCCGGTGGAGTCATTCTTTTCTCTTTTTGTCTTCTATTACAGAACCAGACACGCACCACTTCTTTCTCTAACTGGAGGCTGTCTGCCAGCGAGGAGATCTCCTGTGCTGCAGGCTTGGGACACTTGAGGAAATGCGTCTCCAGAACGCCCTTGACACTCACCTCGATGGAGGTTCGCTTCTTGCGCTTGCGGCCCTGTGCGGCGATCTTGTCAATACTTGTTGGGCTCCCCGTGGACGAATCTGCCTCCTCCAGCCACTTGTTCAGCAGGGGCTTCAGCTTGCACATATTCTTGAAGCTCAACTGCAAGGCCTCGAACCTGCAGATGGTGGTCTGCGAGAACACATTGCCATACAGTGTGCCCAGCGCCAGCCCCACGTCAGCTTGCGTAAAACCCAGTTTGATTCTTCTTTGTTTGAATTGTTTGGCGAACTGTTCCAACTCGTCAGAGGTTGGCGTCTCCTCGTCGGAGTGGTCCTGGCAGTGGTGAGAACCCAGTTCGCTGTGGTCCTGGGGCTCCCGGAGGACTGGGTGCAGGCTCTGTGTGGAGGCGGCGGCTGGCGGCGGGGTGAGCCCACCGTGCTCCAGCATACCGCTCACCGTGAAGCCTGGCTGCGAGTACACGTTGAGGGGTTGGCCGCTGGAGGTGATGGACGGGTTTGGAGCAGGGCTTGCCCCCCAGGCGCTCGGGTGGTTAGTGTGCGGTGAGTGGTGTGCTACATGGGGTGATCGGTGATGGATGATCGCACCGAGTTGCAGGTCTTCACGCCCGGGCTTCACGTCCTGCTGGTCCAGAGGGCTGGTGGCCAGTGTGGAAGACCACGGGCCCCCGTCGCTCAGACTGGTCACCCAGTGATGCCCCAGGGGATGCCCATTGCCTGGAACTCCTTGCAAGTAATCACTTTGCAGAAGTTTCTGAGGATTGCGGAAAGGACTCCCCTGCTGCATGCCCGCAGAGTCCGCATGGACCAGGGAGCTGGAACTGAGAATGCTGTAGGGATTCGTGGCAGCTGTGGCCATGGTCCGTGAGGATCTCCTACTAGTAATAATGTGGCAAAGGGAGCAGCTTCAGCCTTTGACATCTACGGTGCGGGGGAGCCCAAGCCGCTAGCACGGGTTACTGGCATCCACCTTGGCCAATTGCAGGGCGTCTCGGCCTGGCCAGGCGTAAGCACAGCCAATGGTGTCACGGTAGGCCGAGCTTGCTTTCCAAATTAGGCTGGCGAAGCTCACGAGTTTCTGTGAGACCCAAGCAGGAAGTGAATCGCTCTTTGGGCTCTATTGGCTGCCTAGCGCAGAGTGGTGGCGGCTCTTTTGATTAACCCTTTCTCTGATCCCCTCCCAAGTGGGTGTTTGTGGCGGAGGGGGAAGGCTGAGAGGGATATATTTAGACGGAGCAGGGAGTGAGCTGGCAAACTGGGATTTTAGAACTACTTCTGGTTTATTTTGATTAACAGAAAGAGAAAAAGAAAAAGTAAAACAAGTTTAAATGTCCTTTTGATCTTAATGTATAAAGATTTTTCCGACTCAGCGTTCTGGGTTTGTGTCAGGGACTGCAAAACAAAAAGCCGTTACAAACTTTGAGCAAAGAAATATATTTTATAAGACCCTGAATGAATGAATTCATTATTCCAATAAGAACTATTTCTATTTATTTCATTTTATCATTTATAATAAACTAGACCCCAACATCAAGAAAGAGTTACCCAGTTTCTTCTGAAAGAGAGAGGGAGGGAGAGAGAGAGGGAGAGAGAGAGAGAGATTTAGGCATGAAGAATTGAAAATTCTTAGAAATTAAAATTTAATATGAAAGTGGCAAAATTCAGTTATTTTCAAGTTTGTTTCCTAATTTGGTTTGTCAATGAGAAGCCTGGTTTATTATTGCTACATCTCAGCTCCCATTAGAGGTCCTACAACTTATCCGAAAGACACAGCTCGCTGAACACAGCACCCCTCACTCACACTTACCCCACTCCCAAAAGGTCTGCAGGAAAACCTTCAGGACTCCTTGCCTGATGCAGTTCCCTTGGAAAATTGTTCAAAATATTCACTCGCCCCAGCCCCTGCCAAAAAGAATAAAATGTGAACCATTTAATGTACCCAAGAAATTCAGAAAGAGAGACCCCAGGCAGTTTAGCATTAAGTATTGATCACCTCTTCATCCCTGTGAAGCTTGAAAATAGGACTACGTTTAGATTTTAGTTAGAAGAAAGAAGAGGGAAGTCTTGTTAGAAAACGACAAGTCCCTATACTCCAAAGTCCCATACAAAGACTTCCCTCGGAAGCAGAGTTCTCTGAGAAATGCAAAGATTTTAAATTATTTCTAGCAACAGAAATGCAACAGCCTGATTCCAAACACAAAATCCGAGATTTAAAACAAATGACCTTTCATTATATAATTTTGGAGGTAACCTTGCTGCATAATTATATCTGCACTTACAGAAGACGGCATCAGAGTTCCCTTATTGGTTTGAAATTCCATTAAATATATTGCAAGAGCTCCTAGGTTAAGCTTGATTTAAATTTGCATACATTTTCATATATTTAGCAGAAATAAAAGAAGGCTTGCAGCCACCAGAAAGTCATTAAGGCATTAGTTTCTCTAAGAAGACTGATCTGAAGAAAATTCAAGAAAATGAAAAAAAAAAAAACAAACCAAATCTCGAGGTGAGCTTATTCTGCCATTCCTTTATATAACTGAAGAAAGTCTATTTCTTGTGCAATTATTGATTTCTTATGAGAGCACAAGGGCTGATATTGGTAAACGAAAATGTGTTTATCTGGCAGGAAAATCTGGCATGTTTTTGTGATCTGTTTCTTTCGTTTGCTCTTAAAAAAAAGAATAAACACTTAGAAATTATTGGCAGACAGGACCATTTGCCGTCTTCTAGCTAGCCTCTTCCTGCTCCTTCATCAAAACTGTAGCTCCATTTGTGGATGTCTTATCATAAGGGCTTATATACTTTTAAACTAGAGATATTAGATCCATTCATTCTCTCTCTCTCTCTCCCCCCTCTCCATTCTCCTCCTCTCCTTTCTCTTCCTCCTCTCCTGTGCACGTGCACCCTTTTTCTCTGTTCCACTGTCTCCACCTCTTTTCTTTTCTGCTGTGGAACTTCGTTTCTTACTGCCAAATGTGTGCATCTGCCTTTGCAAGAATACAGTTTCATTTGTGCCTGAACTTCTGATTCCCAAAGAAATAACAATTTGTTAAAATCAAACAAAAGTAAAAGTTTTAGGTGCTGTGTTAGGCTGCCTGTTCCAGGATCCATTTGTCTGTGTAGAGTCAGCTTAGAGGTCAGACGAAAATGCATTGAAGAAATTTTATATGTGAAAAGAAATGATTATGATCACATTTTGCAGCTGTGTTTGGGTGAAAGCATTGCTAATCTTAGTGTGGCCATTCAGGGGTAAAAATAATTATCAAATGATAAAGCTTTTACTTGCAGAAAGTAAGTACATCCTTTACCGATTCAGTCTTGTCTGAGTTTTACAATCGACCTTTATCTTATGCATGGACTCTCCTTTGGGTACCAGGTTTTGCCAGCCGAGTAAAAGTGTTTCAAACCATTTGCCAAGAGGGTGGGGGAGGGGGAGTAGTGAGGAGGGGCATTTAAGCCCAGGAACATGTTTTTCACAACCTTATTTTGCAGTCTTTAGGAATAGCTTCTGTCCAGAGCAGAAACCGTTGTCATTCTCTTTATTTTTCTTCCCCTCCCCTTTCTACTCCTCTCTTCCTATTTCTTCTCCTCTCTTCCTATTTCTTCTCCTCTCATTTCTTTGTCCCTCTCCTCCTTCTCCTCCTCTTCCTCATCCTCCTCTTTTTCTTCTTCCTCTTCCTTTTTCTCCTCTTTCTCATTTAAAAGTTATTTCCCATGAATATAGATATTGTTTATCGAATTCATACACAATCACATGCTGTAGTGGCTGTGATAAAATCCTCTCTTCATGCAAGGTGCTTTTTAAAAGAAAATATCTGCATGTAGTCAAATCTTTCTGTTCTAACTAATCTACTGGAGAGGTTTCCTTCACCCTGTCCTGTCAGTCTAACTTCCCAAGTGTAACAGATGCCGCTCAAGCGCTCCTTTCTGCGGCTTCTCTTTATTCAGCTTTGCATATTTCTCCCCATGATCTGGGTTTCCATAGAGAGAGGAATAAAAGGGGGGACCATGGTCACAAATCCCTTGCCCCATGCAAAATAAAAGAGCCTCATTCAATAGACGACCCCGTCTGGACATGGGAGAAAAATAAGTCCGTGAGAAGCTACTGTTGCAAAGAGCTGGTAACTTACTTATCATAGACTGCATTTTGCCTTAAACTCTAAGTAACCACTAGTAAACCTGCTCTCTCCGGCAGCTGTGCTAAATCCACACCTTGGTTTGATCTTCATTCAGATCTTGAAGCCTACTTAGGGTCCTTAGATTCCCCATACCTCCTCTGGAACTGTATTTTGAATAATACCACAATAGCTATGGAACCTATGCAGGCTTGGCAGCTAAAAGTTGCCCTAGAGAGGAGCCTGGCTTTGAAGTGGGTGAACTTTAATTGTAGCAAATTTCCCACCTGCCTCCATCAAGATGCTCAAGTTTAAATTCCTGGGCCAGGTGAGCACTTGGCATCATCTTCATTCCTTGTTGAGTTACCTTCAAACTCCAGTTTGCTATTTCACTGTTTCTAAAAAGGCAATTCATTTCTTTTTTTTTTTCTTTCTAAAGAAAGTCAAGCTGTACTGATTTATTTATACTGTCATTTATTTGTAAATTGGAGGTTCTTAGTGGCTTTCTTTGCTCACAAAGTTTAAGATAAGATCTTCTGAGCATCTTTCCAGAGAACCATGTCCCTCTCTCTCTTAACAAGCAAGGAAAGACTCACAAAAGAAATTAAGCAGATTAATGTGGTTGAGGTCTCGCTCTGGTGGAAACATGCTTAACATGGCCTCAGCTGGACAGCCCGCACGTCTCACTGGAAAAGTGCCTCATTCTTGTGGGCTGTGAATCTTGAAGATTTCATATTTGAGTGTAGTTTAGGAAGCACTTTCATTATGTGTACAAATTGGGGGGCTGGTGAACAGATAGGTTGGGGGTTGGGAAAGAAATCATCCAAAGGGCTAGATTTGATCTGGTACATAGGCATGACCTGGGGACTGAAAACTTCACCTTCTCTTTAGACACAGGGCGAGATAGATTGGGCTAGAGAGAAAGAAATGTGTATTTTGTTTTTTAAAACCCAGAGCTCATAAGGAAAGGAAAACAACTGAGTAGTTTCTCAAATCAACAGAGGAAAACTCTGTTTACTGGTATTTTTATGTTGAGCTCACAAGACATTCTTGGTGTGAGGTACAGCTGCCCTTCAGTATACCAGCCACTCTCACTCCTCCTATAGTTCTCTCCTTTCATTTCTTCCTTCTTTTCTGATTTCTTTCTTGTCTTTTTTTGCAAACTGTGTGGAGGAGAAGGAAAGGAGATCAAACTATTTTCGGGAAGATCTGTAAACATTTAATTTAGATGGCATTAGTAGGCATTTGCTAATGCTGACTCAACCTCATTTGCCTCATTTTTTAGGGTCTCCATTGTTTTTCTATCAGTGTGAGGAGAAGGAAAGGGAAGATGGAGAGGGAGGGATGATAGTATACAGCAAGTGATGCAGCATAAATGGGATAAAAATTTTAAAAATAAAATATACGATATATAAAATTTATACAAATAGTTCGATGCAGGAGAACATAAGTCAGATGTTAACAAAATGGAATCCAGGTGGGGAAGCGCTGAGGCATTGTGCGGCCAGGGCACTGGACAGGTTAGTCGCAGGACAGGCAGAGACAATAGAGACTATGAGGATGGAGGGAAAGGACGTTCGTCCCACAAGGGTATTGGGCAGCTCTCATTGATTCAGTCTCAGTTTCTCTTCTGCCGCCACCTCTTCCATTGCTGTTACCATTGTCCTTGGTTAACCTGATCTTATAGGGGCCCTCATAAAGAGGTCTACGTAGACAGAGCTACTGCATACTACACAGCATTGCTATCGTTTCCTGGGCATCAGGATTTGGAACGTCTAAGAAACATTGTGGACATGTGCCAGTCACTTGTGTTGCACTGCAGATGGAGGCTCTCTTTGAGGAACTCACCGAAGAGTTTTACAAAGTACAAACTCAACATGGAATTATCTTTTAATGAAGTCACAGAATGTTTCTATATTTAAAAGGCAGTGGTGTTTTTTAATTTATTTTTTATTCTCTTAAAGTCAGAATGGTAGAGATATTTAAAAAACAGTTCTAGGGTCTGGAGATTTAGCTCAGTGGTAGAGCAAGGACAAAGCCCTGAGTTCAATCCCCAGCATCCCCTCCAAAACTACAGGTCGAGCTGCATGACTGACCAGAGGCATGCAGACATGATCAGTTGCCCTAAATCGAGGGATTGGTATTTGAAGCATCAATACATTTATTTGAATATTAGATGTGTTTTAGTAGTTAAAAAATCTCCCTCAGATTAAAATTCACATCCTTCTTCATGGGTAGATCAAAAGTTTCAATGTACAGAATTATGATAATGTTCTCCATTCATATTAAAAATCCTGTGTTGCCTGCACCCCCCTTGAGTAAATACACTTATGTGGCATGGCAAGCACTCCAAGTTCCCATACATTTATGAGAATACAGGAAGCTTCAGTATACATATACTATGGTTTCCATATAAAAATAGTTTTCAATAAATAGTTTGCTGAGTGTCCAGGACTCAGGTTACTACTTCTAGTGCCACAGTGGGCAAAGATCTGTTTATTATGTTTGAAAATGAGCAAATATTCAGATTTTGCTTGTTATTTTAATTCCTAAATTTTGATCAATATTATTATTTTCAGAGATAGAGAAGGTAGAGGAGGATACTAAATGTTGTGAGAAAAATTTATACACATACATACGTGTGTCTGTGGCTGGGGAGACTGTTGAAGTTTGGGAAAAAATCCACTTTGCAAATACATTTGGCAAACACATTTTAAAAAAGAATATTAATGCTTCCTCTCCTGTGATTGTTGTTGTGTTAGCTCTTAGAGAAAGGATATGGGTTTCCTGAGTTTTCTTAAAATCTTCCTCTCTTGCAACTTTTCTTTGGGCTGATAGCTCTTGCATTTTACCACACTCTGGATTTGTAGAACCACTTTGGCTCCTCTGCTCTAAGAGAAGTATTTCAGTTTCAGTTTGCATCTGCCCCAAAAACATCATTTAGGCCATATTGTGTGCACAGCACTGTGTATGTGTGTGTGTGTGTGTTTACATGCATGTCTGTGTGTACATTTTGTAACCAAACAACTTTTTGGAGTCTCTTTTCAAGGAACAAGAGCTCAGATGACCAGCAGAAGAACCCAGTCCCACATCGGGTACTCGTACTTTTGGGGTCTGCTCCTTGCTTTCCTAGCTGTGATGTTGCAGCCACTACTCTCTCTTGTTTGGTGTTACTGCTTACTCAAGTGGCTCTCTCTAACCTTAGATGGCTAGAGCCAGAGAGAATCAGGAATGCTGCCATGAAGACCCAGACAAGGTGGTGGCAGGAAAGGGGAAGATCTGGGCAGCCACAGGGCCCCTCACCTCCTGGGGAAGTTGCCAAAGATGCAGGTTTGTGAACAGAGAATAGTTTAGCCAGGGCAGTGGGGAGGGTTACTAAGAGAGGGGATGGCTGACAAACCACATTTTAAGGAAACTGGGTGGAAGGTAATTCTTAGGGCCAAATGAGTTCTACCGGGACAACAAGGCAGCTGGGAAAAGATGCTTATTTGGTCTGCCTACTTCACAGCTAGTCTCCTATTTTCAAAAAGAGCTAAAGGGAGGAGATAAGACTGGTCTCCCCTAGCTGGACATGGAGAGAAGGGACATCCAGTATCTAGAAAGGTGCTGACACCAAGGCCTGGGGACCTGGGGTGGGGTTCGGGTATGGATCCTAATAGCCAGACATTAACTTTTCAGAAGAAATCTGGATTTTTTTTCATTTTTAAAACTATTTTTATTGGCATGTGTTTGTGATACATAGTGATGACATTTGGCTTGCAGATTATGCATATCATATCTTGATCATTTTTACTCCCTTTGTCTCCCACTTTCTCCTTCCTTCCACATATCCCATTCCTATCTCTATACAGTCTATCTCCCTGTTTTCTTAGAAGATCTCTTTTATTTTTCTCTTTAAATTATTTACATTAAGGTCTCTCCTGTTAAAGAAACCATGTGATTATAAACTTTCTGTGTCTGACTTAGACTTAGTTCATTTAGTATTATCTGATTATCTGTTTGGTTTTTTTTTTTTTTTTTTTTTTTTTTTTTTTTTTTTTTTTTTTTTTTTTTTTTTTTTTTTTTTTTTTTTTTTTTTTTTTTTTTTTTTTTTTTTTTTTTTTTTTTTTTTTTTTTTTTTTTTTTTTTTGTCTGGTCAAGAATATTTGCTCCTGTGCAGCTTTGGTCCCTTACCTGGCTACTAGCCCCCTCTAGGTCTAAGACCTGTTTGGAACCTCCACCACTATTAAACCCAATGACTCTCTCTAGGCATTCACCAAGGTGAGATGCTGTAAGTGCTGCCTGCCTCGCCTCTTCACTGATAGAGATTGTTGTCACCAAACCCCTCCTCAGTGATGCCCTTTCCCGCATGGGACAGCAGTAAACCCCCATGATTCTGCTCCTGTGTTGGGATGATAATTACCCTAAAATATTTTGTCCAGGCACTAAGCTGTTAATTTGGGTCACATTGAAGGCAGCAGGATTTAAACCTCTCTAATCCTCCATAAAAAGAACAAATTTCCTGTTTTTAACAATTGCCGATGACAAAAGATATCTTAGGTTTCTGAGGAAAGACATCTAGAGCAATCCAAATATACACTAACATTTCTTTCCTACGTCACAGTTATTCCTTTTATCCTATTCAAATGATAGTGAAAAGGAGAGGTTTTTTTTCCTACCTTCTTAGTACTTCTACTTCTGAGAGAGCTTTTTGTTTGCACTTAAACTGTAGTTCAATCCTATCATCCGTACGTTTAAATACATTTTCCCAGGTGCTTGTTGTAAAAGTTAGGTATGCCTGCCCCTGTAAACAAATAAGTGTGGGAGAGAAGGGGGGAGGGAGGGAGAGAGAGAGAATAGAGAGAGGGAAGGAGGGAGAAGTCGCAGGGTTGAACCTTTGCATACTAAAGAACAAACCTATTTGAGTGTAAATTGCCTTCAATAATGATTGCAGCTCTGAATATGGATCTAGGCTCTTCAGAAGCTGAGTTTAGAGAAGTGGAGGTTTGGTTTTCTTTTCACAACTCCTTGACAGCTTTGTGAAGAACTGAGATTTGCCCTACACCAACACTCACATTTGTGAGGGAGAGAAGCATTTGAGTACCCCCCCTCTTTTTTATCTCCTCCCCTCCTTTTTGTTTCTCAGAAGAACTGCATTTTAAAACGTATTTTGTATGTTTTCAACTATCATCAGGGAGTCTGCAAAATTTTATAAAAAGTATGAAAATAAGTCACAACACACAAATAGAAGCACTTTGGGAAAGACAATTTTTTTTTCTTTCCCAGAAATTTTACTGCTACGAACAGAAAGAATCCAAGCTTTCTTTAAAAAAAAAAAAAATATATATATATATATATAGTAAGAAGATCATTGACTTGAATTGTAAATATATTTACTCCTCTCTTTTCACATCTTTTTAGCAAATCTCATGCCAGCCAGTTGACTTAAAACTCTATTTAATAATCCATCCTACCATATATATATATAAATATATATATATATATATATAAATATATATATATATACATAAATATTTTTTTTTGGAGCTGGGGATCATCCTACCATATTTTAAGGGAGGCATATTGTACATACTGTGAAACAAACCAGAATATAGTAACTGCAAGGTTTACGACAATGTAGATTAAAGTAAAAAGAAGTTTGGTTAACTTTTAAAACCCTTTAAACATTCATTATGAACACTTTCAAATACTTGTTCGGAAATAAAAATTATCTCTGCCAGGTACAGCATATCAGAAAACATTATGTTCTCATGTGATGATACTTACATTTGGGGGTGATTGTTGAAAGTGTATAGTTCATGAAATAAGCTAACTCTGCTGAATGATGGATGTTTGTTGGAAAAATGCTAAAGCATTTCTAGTTTATATTCTTTTTTCCTTAGTATGTGTTTGCAATATTCTTACAGTTGGGCACTTTTCAAATATGTTGGATTATTTCTCATTTGGTGGATCTGCAAACTGCTTTGAAATGACTAGTAGTGTGTAAGTAGATTGCAAGCGAACCTAGTGAATTAAGATGATTCTCTATCAGTTTAATTTATGTTTTATAGTTAGTTTAGCATTCTGATTTGATTGCCTTAGTAATGTGAATTGCCTACAGCTGCTGATGATACAGCTTTAATTCTGTTTTAAAGGTCATGTAAACATGTGCCTGTAGCATAAGGAATGCAAATTCAATTCCCTTTTAATGTTTCCTCACATTCACTTCAGAGCCTTCACCTAGAAAATTAGCGGGATTTAATATAAAACTATTTTAAAATTATGCTTTCATTAAAATCCTTTTTCAGTGCTTTACTTTTTCTTTTGCAGGGTAAAGAAGTTTCCCTCTACTTTGTAGTGCATAGCTAATACAACATACATTACTAATATTTGAGGGAGAAAAACATTTCTGTTAAGATATATTTACTTTTCTGATGCTTTTACAAATGAAGAGCTGAGAACTTAATTTCAGTCTCCCTGTAGCTGGAAGACAAACAGTGCAAAACGAACTAGATAATATAGTCCCATTTTAAGCTGCATTAGAAGCAAAATATTGTGCAGGTATATAGGAGTTTTTATTCACAAACATTTTTACAATATGAGTACGTAATTAAATGGACTAGGGAAAACATATATTGACAGAAAAAAACATTTAACAAAATTGGGACACAGAGCAGAATGCTTTAATTGTTACAAGTAAATATGTAAAAATTAAATCATGGCTTCAAGTCTCCACAGCTTATTTTTTGCTATACAGTTTATTTTTTGCATTACTTAAAATATATTAATCCCTTGAGATTAATACAAGATTGTGCCTCTAGATCACATCAAAACTTTTAGAAGCGTGCTTTCAGAAACTGAATAGGCCTTTTCAAATTATGCAATTTTTCTTGGAAGAGATAGTCATGTAGGAATGAGGAAGTGAGGAGGTAATAATACAAGTTGAAATAAAGTGGAAAGTCAAAACCTAATTATTGTGGTGACACCATTGTGGTGCTTTATAACTTATATCGCTGCTTTTTGTATTTCTCTAAGCTAAAATTTGCTTGCAGTAAAATTCCGCTGGAGATCATGTTTTCAGATATTTTTCCTTTTAAATTGGATTGGTCAAGTGATCAGAGTATTAAGTTATATAAACATACAAATATATAAATACATTTATTTGTTATTATATTGGTACTGTAAAAAAACAAAAACAAAAATGAAACACATGGAAGTAAAAGCTAAATGTGATTAGTCTCAAATGTAGTTTCATTTGCTATTGAAGACAGGTAATTCAAATGTTTGGAACTTAAGTTTAAAAGATAAATCCTGTTCCATTGTAGGAAATATGTATTATTCTGTGTTTGTGTTTTAAAATTGAGTTTTGCCTACAACACATGCATATTTAAGTATGTGCAGGGGAGGAAAGTGCTATGATTATGAATTGCTCTGGTGCGATCTAAGTGGTTAATTTTTTTCAAATTTTGCCCTAGTTTTTTGCTTACAATTTTAAGACACTTGTCTTTTTCCCATTTTCTTAATAGCAGAAAAAAAAAACACAAAAATTTACATTTAAAGCTGGAGAAAATGCTAGGTTTTATTATGACTCTGGATTCTAGAAATATAGCACCACATGAATAGCTGTTCAATGACAAAATCAGCTTACAAGTAAACTCTGCATTCTGCGATTTGTCCCAGTTGCCTTATGTCAATGTAAATTAGAAAGTCAGAGTTGAAATTGCAGGTACATGGATTTTGCTATTGCTGTTGTTTTGGGTAATTTAAATTTTGAGGTACATATCATTTTAGAGTTAAGATCACAACTGTGAAAAGCTGTGTTATACATAAATTATAAAATTTTAAATTATGTTTTGCATTTGATAGAGGATGTCTGATTGTTATTTTTTTAAATTTTTGAGTCATTTTATAAATTTCATTCTGGTTTAAATTTTTTTTCAATAACTCTGCACAGAGATGTGTCCTTTTAAATAGAAATGAACAGCAAATATAATAGAACTCCGATATCCGATCACTGCATGGAAATCTGCATGTTGTACCTAAGCCGAATGATCATTGATCTCTCATTTGTATATATTTTATGGCAACTTACTCAGATGATACTGCATCAACAGGTGTCAATTGCAACGTAGGTACATGTCTTTCTTTCATGGGATATCAATATAATTTTACTACCATAAGGTAAAGAGAAATAATTGAAAATCAGCAATTTCATGCCTTGCATGTTCTTTCACCAAAAGAAAGCACACAGTTCTTATGTGAGTAGCACTTTTCTCAGGGAAAAGCTTTACTTGGAGTAGCTACATCAAAGAAAATATTTAAACATTTTTAACAATCAGCACCACACCCCAAAAATAAAATTCACTATTTACATTCAACTGGAGCATGTTGTAAACCACTTGCAAAGCAATTAGCAGCAATGTTTCTTTAGATTTCATAGTACACACACATGTCCTGAAAAGAAATCAGGGTGTTTTTAATGCAGTTAAACCTATCCTCATTTATTTTCAGATTTCTTTCTATTACAGCCAGTTTCTACAACTTCCTAATGCCCTATAACTTTCCCCACTAAGCAATGATGAACACAGGCAAGTTATATAGATGCAGATTACGTCTGATTCTATTAGTTCATCCTTACCGCCACTTGGTTTCATAAATGAAGAGGTTTAAATAACTTTGCTAAATTAAAAATGTCACCATAATGCACCTGCGGTAGTCTCTTGTAAAATTTCTATATAATAATACTGATACAGAAATGCTTTGTTATGTGTATTCAGAGAAACTTTACACATTTACTTAAAATCAACTTCACTAGCATGACTGAGACAATGTCTTGAAACAATGAACCACAATTTGACATTTCCTAATAATGTATGTTCTTGTATGTTCTGTGTGTATTTCTTCATTATCTTCTTATATCTGAAGTTCTATTTCCACTCCCCCTTCCCGCCACCCTATGTATTTGATCATTTCTCCAAGTCCCTTGGCTGAACCAATCTCTTTTCATGCAGAGGATAAAAAGAGAAGAACTTCAAAGTAGGTTCAGGTAATTAACAGCTGAGGGGAATATAATCTAAACCATAGGCCCTGCTTTGCACCCAGGCTGGCTCTCTGAGCCAGCCGGCAAGGGAGTGCCTATTCCCTATAGCATCTAAATCTGCTTCCTCTGAACAGCTCTGCCAGGCCTCCAGTTATCACATCTGCATTTCAAACACCGTGGCTCTGGCATTAATTATTAATTAGCCTACAGTCACCCTAGAGGATTCAAGTTCCAGTCTGCACGTACTTACTCATTGACCTCTATCTTAGTTTTTGTTGGGGGAAAAACTCAGTAGAATACTTAATAATTTCCTTTCTCTTAGACCTTCTGGTCTAGTTTCATAGAGAGGAAACAGTGTATTTTCCAAGTAGGAGTAATCAAAGAATAGTGCCCAAATTTGTTTACAATAAAATATTCTGTCAAAAGTTGAGGGGCACAGGAGTGAAATGATGTATAGACAATATTGAGTTTTGAAAATAACTTTTTAATATTCAACAAATTGACTGGCTATAGCTTCCTCAAATTGGGTCATATAGACATGGGACAAATTTAAGTATTTAGTTTCAGTGAGGGTGATGGCAGAGCTTGTAAAGTGAACTAGATTCCATCCTTGGGTAACATATGTGCATGATCAGTGAAACTGGTTGTAGGTGCAAGCGAAACGAGAAATGGCCAACAAAACTACAAACACATAAATGCTTTTTTTTTTTAAGACATGCCTTCTCATCTTTGGTTTATTTTAAAAAAATTGAAAGAGCTCCTTTCTTATATGTACGTATCTTAAAATATGTGGAAGACTTTAATGACAGCATAGCCTAGTGGTTAACTGAATGAGCTGAAAGGCAGACCTGGGTTTGTATCTCAGGTTACCACTTACTAGGTGACCTTATATCTTCTATCTCTGAGACTTTAACTTCCCTCTGGTAAAAGGGGAGAATTAAACCCACCTAATGGTATTGCTATGAGAATTAAATAAAATAATGTAAAAAATATTTATCATAGTGGCTGATTTATAGAGATGTTCAATAAGTGCTAATTATCATATACATTAGTTCCACTATTTTACTGTGAGATTTCTAGAGTTTGTCAATATTTGGTTTTATTTAAATTTTAATCAGCATTGCATGTCCTTCCCAATATGGGCTTTTTGAATAGACATGTTTGATCATAGTCCCTGCTGTCATATTCTTAAGTTACCATCGCTGTCCTACCACCACTCGTTTGCCGTCGTAAACATTTACTTCATCATAATTACATCTTGTTTTCTTTATTTGTATTCTGGCAGTTCTTTTGGAAACTAGTCACCACTGTTAAAAAATCTTTTTAACACAGGCGAACTTGCAGGACTCTTCCAAACATTACTCTTTTATATTTGGCCTGTGAAGTCTCTTCTAGAACCATAGTCTTTGTAAGTTCTTTCTTTTGCAAGGAATCTTTTCCAGGGAAAATGTGACAAGAGTAAGACTGGGGCACAAGTTTTGTTACCTGTTCCAGGACTCGGATTCTGGTCCCAAATGAAGTGGAACATGACAATCTCACACTCAAAATTAACCATTCGGTGACTTTCTCTCCAGTTTTCTTTCAAATATCTGTAATATGACTGGAATAATACTTTATTAGTGATTTTATGAGGTGCCTTTACAATTTATATTATATAACACAATTTCATATGTTATTAAAAACTCTTCCTCAATATTTTTGAAGGTTTCAAAGAATTTCTTCATAAGGATATAGCTAATATATATAAACACTCCTCATTGTTAACCTTTTGAGTACTGTGAACATAGTATAAATTATATTTGAACCCGAATGAAACACTGCCAACTGTGGAAATAAGGATGGAGATTCTTCAAAATACTAAAACTAGGAATTCAATTTGATCCAGCTATTTCCCTTCTCAAATCTTGCCAAAAGGGTTAAAGACATCTCTTTTCACTGATCGTCATATCACATGCATACTCATGTTTATAGCAATTCATAATAGCTAAAATTTGGAAGCATCCTGTATATCCAGCAGCAGATGAATAGATACAGAAAATGTGGTATTTACACACAATGAAGTACTACTCTGCCAGAAAGAAAGACAAACTTGAGTTATTTGTAGGAAAATGGATGCAACTTGAGACCATAATATCAAGTGAAATAAATCAGACACACAAGCTTAAATATTGCAGGATTTTCCTTATATGAGAAGCTCAAATTATTAATTAAGAGCAAAATAAAAGATAGGCAACAGAAGGTAGAGAGATAGATCTTTCTCAAAGGGGAAGGGGATCAAGAGATGGTGGGGGGGTAGGGAGGAAAGGGGATGAAAAATATTAAGATGTGTTATGTCTATGTACCAACTCCACACAAGGAATGTAAACATTTTGTACTGCCAACATGTACTAATAAAAAAGAAGACATATATAAATAGCCAACAGGTATATGAAAAATGTTAAGTATCACTTATTGGGGAAGTACAAATAAAACCACAGTGAAATGCCATCTCATGACAGTTAGAGTGAATATAATAAAAAAACACAAAAATAATAATCACTACTTAGGATTTGGAGAAAGAAGGACTCCCATACTTCATTACTATGAAATGTAAAATAGTTACACCTGTTAGAGAAAACATAATGGATTTTACTAAAAAGAAAAACCCTCAGAATAGAAATGCCATTTTACCCGCAACTCCACTAGCTGGTGTAGCCAATAAAAATTAAATCTGTATATCAAAGAGACATTTTCACTGCCATGTTTCTTATAGCACTATCCAAAATAGCCAAAAAAATGGAATCAGCCTCAATGTCCATCAATGTATAAATGAAGAAAATTTTATAAGTATATATAATAGAACATTACTCAATCATGAAAGGATTAAATCCTACTACTTGAGACCACAGAGATGAAACTGAGTACATTACATCAAATTAAGTTAGCCAGGCAAAGTAAGACAAATGCTCACTGATTTCATTCATGTATAGAATCTAAAAATATTGGTCTCAAATAAATTGAATTTGGAATCGTGCTTATGCAAGACTGCAGTGAGTAAGAGAAATGGAGGATGCAGAAAAGTTGCTCAACAAGTGCTCAGTTACAGTTAGAAGTTCTGGTGACTTATTGCACAGTAGTGTGATTATACATAATGATAATACATATGTATTTTCAAAAAAGCTCAAAGACAGCACTTAGAATGTTTTCATTACAAATATATAATAAATGGTTAAGGGGATAACTATGCTCACTTATGATTGGACATTACACAATTTATATATGTAACAAAACATAGCATGATGTCTTATAAATATGCACAGTTCTTTGTGTCAATATAAAAATGAAAACAAATATAATTAAAGCACGATCAGTGCTTTGAAAATCCTGTGTACACATTGTCTTATGTAGCTCTCTCCCTAATTAATCATAACAGCTCTTCTGATGTCTTTGATTTACTTTTGAGTTTTACTATATATGTGTGCTTCTTAAATTACATAATTTTAATTTACCTTATTTTGAACATCATATAAATGAAATCATAAAGTATGCTATTTTTGTTTGGTTGACTTTATTCAACACAATATGAGTGAATTTCATCCACATTGTTGTATTGGCTGTAGAATATTCATTAACATTGCCCTATGCTATTAGGTGAATATACTATTTTTCTTTATCTCTTTGTATTTTTGAGGAATATTTGTGTTGTTTCTAGTTTTGACTATGAAGAATACTGCTTTGAGTATTTTTACATATGGATTCGGTGTACACGAACTCATATTTATGTAGAGCATATATATCCAGAACTGGGATTTTTGAGTCGAGGGATACCTTCAATTTTACTACATTATTCTAAGTTTTTTTCAAAGCAACTGTGATGATTAACAATCCTCTTACTCTGCACCCATTTAGGGTATGAGATGAGATTTCTCTAGTGTTTCCTATTATTGCCAACATTCAATAGTTTCAGACTTATACATTTTAGTCAATCTTGTGGATGTGTGGGCGCATCTAATTGTTTTAATTTGCTATTGCATAATTGTAATAATATAAGGGGCATTTATTACATTTGTTGGCTAAGTGGATTTCTTGTGTGTGTGTGTGTGTGTGTGTGTGTGTGTGTGTGTGTGTGTGTGTGTGTGATGTTCTTGTTCAGGCATTTGCACATAGTAACTGGCTTGCATTACTTTTGCATAGCTTTGTAGTAATTCTTTTTTGTTGTTGTTGTTCTGAAGAGGATCCCTTTGGTGCTTATATTTTTTCAACTGTCTTCTCTTATTGTATGATTTATCATTTTATACTTTAACCTGACTTTTATGCATATAATTCTTAATTTTTAAAGTCAAATTTATTCTTCATTTCTCTTATGGTGAATGCTTCCAACATATTAAAATATTTTTATATATTCTCTTATCACCTGAAAGCTTTATTGCCTTGTATTAAGGTTCTCACATCTCTTTTATTGGTCTAGTTATATTTTTGAAAGTATGATTTTATTTTTACATTTTTAGAAATCTTATAAACAAATGTGTCCTAATTTATTCTTCTTTTCCAGGGATATTTTGCTTATGCATAGCTTTTTGTTTTTCCTCATAAGTTTTAAAATAAGCTTGTTCATTTTCACAAAAAAAGGCCAGTGAGATGTTGACTGAGATGTCATTGAATTTATGTAAGTTTTGAACATATGGAACATTCCAATCCATAAATATGGTATTTTTATATTTCTAAGTATTATAAAATGTTTAATAATAATTTTTTCCATAGAAATTTTGTCATTATATACTACCTTTTTATATGTAGTTACCCTATTACAAATAGGATTTTATAAACACTATTTGCTCTTGTATAGAAACACAATTGAGTTTTTAAAATTTGTTTTCTTTACATCAAATTTGTTAAACTTCTATGAATTTCAATACTCTACATAGAGATTATTTGAAACTTGTATGAATAAATTAATGTAACTTAGAAATGCTTTGTTTATTCCCTTCAAATCTGTGTAATGCTTGATTATTTTTGCAACTCTTCATTTTTTATGCAATAAAATTACACAGCCAAGATCAGTGTCTTGTGACTTGTTTGTGCAGCTCTTCCTATTTACTAATATCTATGGGATGACTATACCTCTCATATCAATAACTTGGAAATTTGACACAGGACATGCATTGACCAATAGCATATGAAACTATATGACTCATGCCCTGTTGGAACAGAAGCTTTAACTGACATTTTGTATATTATCTTTAACTTTCTGAAACTCACGTGTCTTCTATTAAAGAAGAGTAGATCCAAGGTGGGGTCGATGCTTAATGCAGGACGAAGAATAAGAAGACATTTGAAGCCAAGTTGAGCTGAGCAGAACTACAGTCAACAGACAATCCTCATATAATGCAAGCAACAAATAAATAAGTAAATATTGCAGAAATACTGGAGTTGTTATAAAAGCTCAAATAACGTTTAATCTTTATATCTTTTACTTTTGTGTCAGTTATTAAGGTATTGTCTTTCTGCTTCAAAATTATGCTTCTGTATTCTGCCCTGGGGCTGACGATTAGAATTGTACCTTTCTCTTTTGCATGCTGGTTGTACATTAGATTTCTCCAGTAGTAAAAGGGATTTTAAGTTTGAAATGGGAGATAAGGACCTTGATTTTTCTTATTGCTTCCTGCTTATGTTAGTATCACTCTAGCAACTGGCTTTTCACCCCATTAATGACATTTTCTTTCATCAAGAGTTCCAGTATCTAGCATTTCTCCACAGTTTTGGAATGAATCTCACTGCTCTTCCTTGGAGGTATTAGGACAAACCCAAAACTTCCACAACAGCCCATCTTGAGTGGTCTGAATCTCAGATCCATGAAGTTCCTGTCTAAACTCCTGAGTGCCATCAGTCACCAGGAAGCACTTCAAGTAGAGTATTTGTTCCCAGTTTTTCAAAGCTTTTCCTTTAGGCATCTAGGTTATGATAATTCCAAAGACTCCTCTTTGTCTCCCTAGATATATGTTCCTGCAATTACTCTGCTAAAACATCAGTGTTCAACATTTGCCTTTTCAGTCTTCTAGTACTTGTTTATCCAATTCACCTTATTGAATTATCTCTGCTAAAGTAAGCATTTTATTGACTTATTGCACTGAGGAGAACCACTAATATAACTCTTATTTGTCTTGTTCTCTGTCTTAAATTGAAAGCATTCAAAGTATCAACATTAAATATCACTTTGCAGGAGATTTTGATACCTTCTTTATAAAAAAAAATTAAGTAGCTTCATTTTATTTCTGGTTTGGCCAAAGGGTTTATCATAAAGGAAAGCTAATGTTTACTGTAATTTTTTCTCCATGTATTCAAATAATTAGATTCATTTTATCCTTAGTCTGATATTGTGGATTTTGGATATTAAAACATTACAATACTTGCATAAAGCCAAGTCGTCCATAAGGTATTATTTTTCTATATTGTAGAAACTAGTTTGTACAAAATTACTTAGAATGCTTGAATATAATTTTATAAGTGGGATGGCTAGTGATTTCCATTTACGTGTTTGTAGTAAAAGAATACACAGCGTGAACAGACTCTCTTAAAGATTATTAATTGTAACTCCAATGTACAGCAGATCTCCAGTATTTGTTATCCTACATGAACAAAATGCTATACCATTGAAGAGCAAATCACCCTGTCCACACCCAGACCTTGGAAAACTTCATTATACTTAATATTTTAGTGAATTTGACTTCCTTAGATCCCTGATATAAATGGAATTATATAGTGTTTTTAGTTCTATGATTGGCTTACACTCCTCTACTCTGCTCTAATTACTTGCATCATGTTCTCAAGGTTCATCCATGTTATCACCTATAACAACATTTCCCCTGTTTTTGAAGGCTTAATAATATATTATTGTGTGTATATACGATATTTTTTAACAATTCATCTGTCAGTGGACATTTAATTTGTTTCTACTTGTTGCTGCTGTGACTACTACTGCAAATAATATGGAGGAGCAAATATTTTTCCAATACTAATTCCAATTATTTTGGATGAATAGCTACAATGGGGGGTTTCTGGGTCACATGGTAATTTTATTTTTCTACTTTTTTGTTATTTAAAATTTTCTAACGTTTTTATTAATACATATTGTGATATGTTATTAGTGCATTATGATTGTGTTATATTTGTTGTTTGGGGAATCTCCATATTGTTTTCCTTAGTGTTTGCAGCATTTTACATTCAGACCAATGGCATAAAAGTATTCTATAAGTCTGTTGCTCACATGACTATATTTCCTCCCATTGCTCTTTCACTCTGAAGATTGATTAGTTCAATACACAGAATATTTACAGTTTGATGTATCCCTATTTGCCTACTTTTTTACTTTTTCCAGCATAAGATTTTTGTGTCATATCCAATAAATCACTGCCAAGACAAATCTCAAAAAGTTTCTCTGGAGTTTTATATTTAATTCTTATTTTTAGTAGGCATTGACATTATATAATGTTTATATTGTTTGTGTGATGTTGTTATGTGCAAATACATATCTTAATTCCTTTTTTAATCCCCTTTACCTCCCTTTCATCTCTGCACCATCTGTCTCTTGATTCTCTTCCCATTTGAGAAAAATATATCTCCCTACTTCCAATTATCTATCTTTCATTTTGCTCTTTATTTATACAAATCAAATCGAATCAAATTTCCCCATACCATCAACATTGAACCTAACCATTGAATCTTATTCAATTCTCATCCAACTAGGTTTGCAATCGGAATTGTGGAAATAATCAAGCTCATGAACCGAGCTCTACTGTAATTTGACCTTTTATATAAGAGAAACCATGTGATACTTAAGCTGTGTGTCTGATTTATTTCACTTAGTGTTATGGTCTCAAGGTGCATCTATTTTCCTACAAATGACTCAAGATTTTCTTTATGGGAGAGTATTACTACTCTATTTAGTGTACCATATTTTCTTTATCCACTCATCTGTTGATGGATATATAGGATTTAAACTTTCAAGATTTAGCTATTGTGAATTGTGCTGCTATGAACATGGGTATGTGCATATAGCTGTAATATGATGTCTTTAACCCTTTTGGCAAGATACCTAAAAGAGGAATAGATCAGTCAAATGGAATTTCTAGTTTTAGTTTTTTGAGGAATCTCCATATTCATTTCCATAGTGGTAGTACTAGTTTACATTCCTATCAACAATGTAGAACATTTCTTTTTCAATTGCAGCCTCCTCAGCATTTGTCATTTTTTAACTTCTTTGTGATGACCAATCTTTCTGGAGTAAGATTGACTCTTGGTGTTGTTTGAAGTAGCATTTCTCTCATGACCAGTGAAGTTAAACATTGTTTCATGTATTTATTGGCCATTTTTACTTCTTTTGTGAAGTGTGCATACATTTAACTTGACCATTTTTAATTGGGTCTCTTATTTGGCAGGGGAGTAACTTTTCTGAGTTCTTTATATATTCTAAATATTAGTCTTGAACTTGTTTGAGGAATAGCTGGCAAAATCTTTTTCCATTCTGTAGTGTGTCTTTTCACTCTCTTGGTTTCTTTGGCAGTGCAGAAGCTTTTCAATTTGATATGATCTCCTGTGTTGATTTTTGGTACTATTTCCTGTGCAAGAAGTATTCTGTTCAAAAAGTCAGTGGCTACTGTTATGGTTTCAAGAGTTTTACCTAATTATCTTCCAAGAAGTTCAATATTTCTGTTTGAACGTTTAGTTTTTTGATCCATTTTGATTTTAGTTTAGTACACAGTGGGTGATGTGTGTCTAGGTTCAATCTTCTGCACGTGATTACTAGTTTTCCCAGCACCATTTGTTGAAGTTACCTTTCCTCCATTAGATGTTTTTGTATCCTTTGTCAAAGACCAGACATTTGAGTGTGGTTGCAGTTGTTTCGTCATTCTCCATTCTGTTCCATTGATCTTTGTGTCTGCTTTTGTACCAGAATCATGCTGTTTTTATCATTGGAGGTTTGTAATATAACTTCATGTTTGGGACTTGGTGTCTCCACTTTGTTCTTATTACCCAGGACTGCTTTTTGGCATTTTGGATCTTTTCTGCCTTCATATTAATTTTAGTATTATTTTCTTGATTTCTGTGAAGAATGTGCTTGTTATTTTGTTTGGGACTTCACAAATCTGTACCAGTTTTGTAGTATTGCCATTTTAACTATACTGGATCAGCCTATCCAGGAAATGGGCATATCTTTCCATTTTCTGGTGTTCTTTTATATTTTCTTTTTCAGAGTACTATAATTTTTGTTGTAGCACTTTCCACTTCCTTAGTTATATTAATTCCTAAGTATTTCATTTTTCTCTGCTATTGTGAATGATATTTTATCCTAATTTCTTTCTCAGTGGTTTCTTTATTGGTGTATAGGAATGCTATCAATTTTTGCATGTTGATTTTATACCCTACTACACTGGTGAATTTGGATATTTATTCTTGGAGACTTTTGGTAGATTATTTGGAGAGGTCTTGTATGTAGAGGATCAAGTCATTTGTAGATAATGATAATTTGACATTTTCTGGTACATATCACTTTTATTTCTTTTTTTTTTCTTTTGGCCTAATTCCTCTTGCTAATGTTTTGAGTACTATGTTGTGTTGAATGGGAGTGGTGATAGTGGAAATCCTTGTCCTGTTCCTGATTTTAGAGAAAAAGCTTTTAGTATTTCCCCATTTAATATGGTGTTGGAAGTAGGTTTGTCTTAAATGGCTTTTATCAGATTGAGACGAATGCCTTTTATACCTGTTTTCTCCATTGTTTTTATCATGAAAGGATATTGGATTCTGTCAAAGCCTTTTTATGAATTTTTTGAGATAATCACGTGATTTTTGTCCTTCAGTTCATGTGATCCATTTCATTTATTGAGTTTTGTCTGTTGAACCATGCTTGCATTCTTGATATAAATCTTAGTTGTTCATGATGTATGTGATTTTTTTTTATTGATTCACTGCATTCTCTATGCTGGTATCTTGTTGACAATTTTTGCATCTATATTGGTTAAAGACATTCTCTCTTTTTGATTGGATTCTTGTCTGGTTTTGAAATTGGGGTGTTTCAGGAATGATCTTGGCAATATGCCTTCATTTTAAATTTCATTAAAAAGCTTGAGGAGTCTTGGCATTAGTGCTTCCTTGAAGTTTTTGTAGACCTCAGCAGTTAATCATTTTGAACCTGGGCTTCTCTAGGTTGGTAGTTCTTAAATTACTGCTTCAATTTAATTGCCTGATATTGGGTTATTCAGGGTTTCAAGTCTTTTCTGGTTCATTTGCACCTAGGAATATATCCACATTTTCAGAATTCTCTAGTTTATTTGCACATAGGTTTGAGAAATAGTTGATTTTTTTTAAATTTGGCTATGTCCATTTTGATTTCAATTTTTTCAGTTCTAATTATACTACTTTTGGGCCATTTGTCTCCTATTTTAGTTAGGACTAAAGGATTGGATAAAAGTTTGTCTATTTTGTTCATTTTCTCAAAGAAACTAACTCTTTGGTATTATTTTTAATAATAATATCAATATTAAATAATACCAATATTATAATTAATAATACCAATATATTAATAATATTATTAATAATACTCTTTGTATTATTTTTATGGTCTCAATTTCATTGATTTCTGCTGATTTCTATAATTTCCTCCCTTGTACTAGCTTTGAATTTGCATTGCTCATGCTTGTCTAGGACACTGAGGTGCCTCATTAGGTTATTTATTTGGGCTTGGTCTGTTTTTGTAATGTGGACATTTACAGCTGTAAACTTCCCTCTTAGAATTGCTTTCATTATGTCCTATAAGTTCTGCTATGTTGTACTGGCATTTACGTCTACAAAGTGTCTTACTTCTTTTCTGAATTTTTCTGCAACCCATTGTTTATTTAAGAGTATTTTAATTTTCCTGCATTTTTAACATTTCTGTGTTTTCTGTTTTTATTAATTTGTGATTTCATTGCCCTATGCACTGATAATTTGCACGGCATAATTTCAATCCTTTTGCCTTTACTTAAGTTAGCCTTATCACCTAATATGTGCTCTATTTTGCAGAAAGTTGCAAGTGCTGCTGAGAAGAATGTGTATTCTGCTCTTGTTGGGTAGAACACTCTGAAGATGTTTATTAAGTTTATTTGTTGAGAGATCTTATTCAGTTCTGATAATTCTTTGTTGATTTTTTGTCCACTTGATTTGCCTATGTGTTACAATGTGGTACTGAGGTCCCTCACTATAAATGTGTTTATGTTAATCTGATTTTCCATGTCCAATAGTTCTTGTCTTATGAAGTTGGATACATCATAGTTTAGGGCATATATGTTAATAATTGCTATCTCTTCCTCTTGAAATATTCCCTTCATCAATATATTTTGACCATCTTTGCCTCTTTTGAAAAGTTTTAGCTTGAAATCCACCTTGTCTGAATATAGGATAGCTGTACCTGCTTTTGGTGGGATGGGGGGGCACTCCTCTTTCATAGAATAGTTTTCCGTCATTCATTTTTTAGTCCATGAGTTTATTTTTCAGTTAAATTTGTCTCTTTTATCCAGCATACCATTGGATTTCATTTCTTAATCTATTCTTCCAATCTGTGTCTTTTGATTAGTGAATTGAGATCATTCACATTGAGAGTTATTACAAATAGCTATTGACATATGCCTGTCATTGTCTTGTTTCCCTATTGCTGATTTTCTCTTTCCCTTCTACCTAACTGCTAGCTCTACCTGGTGTACTCATTTCATTGTCATTTTTAGCTGCATTGTCTTATCACAAGGTATCATTGAGAATTTTTCTGAGTTCTGATTTGGTGGTCATTAAGTTGTTTAGGTGCTTTTTATCAAGGAAATATCTTATTTCTCCATGAATTTTGAAGAGCAGTTTTACAGGATATATAAGCCTGGGTTGGAAATTGTTTTCTGTTAGGCTTTGAAACACTTCACTCTAAGCCCTACTAGACATTAAGCTTTGTGTTGAGAAGTCTGCTATAATTCTATAAAGGTTGTATAATTATATAAAAGTTGATCCTTTACAATTGATTCACTGATTTTCTCTAACTATTTTTAAGACCCTGTGCTTGTGTTTGACTTTTGGTATTTTGACTACAATATATTGTGGAGAAACTCTTTTTTGATTGTAGCATTTGGAGCTCTATATGCCTTAGTTATCTGTACGCTAAGTTCTTTTTCCTTTTTGGAAAGCTTTTCTGGTATTATTTTAGCAAAGAGATTTTTTATGCCATTTGTGGTGTCTTCTGATATTTCACTAATTCCAATTAGTCTTAGATCAGTCTTCTTTACCTCATCTAGGGGATGTTGGATTCATTTTTAGATATTTTCTTGTTTTTAAGGTATCTTTCATTAATTGGTTATGAATAATGGCCCTGGCGTCTAGTTCTGACACTCTATGATCACTCTGATTACTTCTGCTGCCCATACTTTAAGTAAAAATTTTAATTTCCAGAATTTATATTTGGAGCCTTCTTCTGGGCTCCAATTCTTTACTCTCCTGGTCATTCAGGTTTTGCATAGCTTTGTTCAGCTCTCCTAGCTTTTTATTAGTGCATCCTATAGACTCACTGATTGCTTTGTTTATTTGGCCCTTTGTTTGTTTACTTATGACATCTGGGATCTTGTCAGATGATTATTTTTCAGTTTTGTAACCTCTCGTCATACCATTTTGAATAATTTGATCATGTAGCTTTTGGTTTCTTTCTCTTCAATATCCTGTGGTTCAGTTTGGGGGAATTTGGTAGTTTTCGAAGGCATTTTGTTGCCTTGTCTTTTTATATATTTGTTTGTGTGTGTGTGTGTGTGTATTTGTGTGTTGAAATTTGTGGGTAGATCATAGTAGAATTCTTTGTTCTTAACATGGGGAAATTCTGTAATGTCCACTTTTCAGTGATATCCTCTGTGCATGGCTTACTTTTCCTTTGCCTTTGTCCCAGGATCTAGTCATCGCTGATTATTGTGGTGGGTGCTTGCTCTTTATTTGGCCCAGTATCCAGTTCTTCAGGAGGAAGCTGAGGTATTGTTTCTTTTTTTGTTGTTGTTATTTTTTTTTCTTTTTGGGGGCGGTTGCTGGGGATCAAACTCAGGGCCTTGCACCTGCTAGTTAAATGCTCTACCATTGAGCTAAATCCCTAACCTCTGGGCTGAGGTATTGTTAATGACCACAAGGCAGTTCAGAAATTGGCATCCTATGAAAATCAATTTATAGAAGCAACTATGTCTCTTTGACTATGGTATTAAAATCAGTATGAATTATAGCATCAAAGACAAACTAAATATTGGCAATACCCAAGGATCAATAGTGTGCCAACCATAATCATTTTAAAGAGACCTATATTTATATTATGACACCAAGACAAATCAAATATTAACCTACTATTGACTTGCAGTAAATATCTACTCAATGGAGCAACTTTACCTCTACTAATAATAGAATAGTATTTATCAATAACACCATAATGTTATTTAGTTGTCTAGGAATTCTTAAACCTTAGCATGTATACTAGTAAAGGTAGATGGTATAGAGAAACAGAGAATGAAAAACATAAAATTCAAAAATTCAATCAATACGATATGAGAAGTAGGAGAAGAAATGGAGATGGGGTTCTATTGAGGTATAAAACGAAATTAATAGGTTCATAATGTCACAGGAAAGAATGAAGAAGACAAAGAAAAAAACAGAGTAAAATACATGAAATAAAAGAAAGAATGAAGAAGTATGACAAAAAGAGTGAACAAAAACTAAAAAAGAAAAAAGAAATAAAAGGAACAAAAATAATCTTAAATCCCTGAAAAACTCAATAAAAGGAATAGGGTGAAAAATTGAGTCAAGGAAAGAATTTCTCTGTGTTTTTTATTTTTTTAATTTTTTTGTAATTTTTTTGTAGTATTATATACATAATGATCATTTTCATCATTGTTATTTTGTACCTGTACATGACATATCTTGGTCTTCCCTACCCCTCCCTTCTGCTCCCCCCTTCCCCATTTACAGCAGGTTTATTTATATTTTTCCATTTTCCTCTGTTTTTTTAATAAGAAGCTTTGTTGTTGTTGTTGTTTTCATTAATTACAGACTTGGAATTCAGCCAGCCATGATTTTCTTTACCTGGGTTTAAGGCCTATGGGTTTTTGAGATGCCCCCCCTCCACCAGAGGTCCAGACTATGGTGGTCATTGCCCACATTGGTGGATGGGATGTTGATCCATCCTCTGGTCTTTGCAGGGAGTAAGCCATAGGGTGGGGGTTCAAGTGGACTGCTACACTTAATGTCAACACTCCCAGTATCCTGTGGCTCCCTTCTCTTTCTGGGCATTATCTTCATCCAGGATCAGATAAGTTGATTAGTCTCAATGTCTCCTGCCCCATGTTCAACTTAAGCCCTCTCAAAGTAACAGGAAAGGGAATCTTTTCCCACAGAAGCACCACAGCTCTCATGCCAGGGGTTTCAAATGGCTCAGCAGTCAAGCATCTCAGTCATCATTTGAATTTCAAAGGCAACTAAGTCCATTAGTTTCCTTAAGAGAAATTTGGTGCTCCAGCATATTCCAGAAGCAGCTTTTTTGAGCCAACACTGTGGACTGAATCCCCATAGATTCATTTTTAAAAGTTTTAAATCTTTAATCCATTTTTGAAATAATGCTGTCATGTAGTATAAGGGCCCACTTTCATTCTTCTGTATTGGATATACAATTTGCCCAACACCATTTGTTGGAGAAAATTTTTCCCATTGTATAGTCTGGAAACCTTCTTTGAAAGACATTTGTTCATTCATGAGTGGGTATATTTCCGGGATGTCTATTCAGTTGAATTCCATTATATATCTGTAGTTATGTACACATTTGCCCCCAAAACATACATTTTTATTTACTGCGATTTTTTGGTATGTTTGTAGTATGTAATGATTACATTTATTGTGGAAAGTGTGTACATATACATAACACGACTTAATTCTTATTTTTTGTCCCTTTCTCTCCCATACCTCTTTTCTCTCCCAAACTCCTCTTCCCATTTGCAAAGCTCTCTTCCACTTTTCTTTCAACTCTTTTTAAAATTCCTTTTCATTTCTTTCTCTCCCCCATCCCTCCATCTTTTCCTCCCCTTCCCATTAAAAAAGGTCCTACTTATTATCTATCTTTAATTTGCTTTTTAGTTATAGCTTAGATTTATCATAAAAGAGAAACCAGGTGATCTTTAAGGTTGTATGCCTCATTTATTTCACTTAATATTATTGTCTCAAGGTGCATTCACTTACTTGCAAATACCTTACATTTATGCTTCTTTATCACAGAATAGTTCCAATTATATATCAGTACAGTACTACATTTCTTCCTTTTTTTTTGTTTTTGGTACTGGGAATCGAACTCAGGGCCTCATGCTTGCGAGGCAAACACTCTAACCACTGAGCTAAATCCCCGGCCCCAGTACTACATTTCTTTTTACATTAATCTGTTGATGGACATACAGGCTTTTTTCAAGAGTTAGCTATTATAAGTTGTACCACTATAAACATGGCTATGCATGCATCACTAAAATATGATTACTCTCTTTTGGGAAGATACCTAGGAGGTGAACAGTTGGGTAAAATGAAATTTCTAGTTTTAGTTTTCTGAGGAATCTCCATAATGAGTTCCACAGTAACTATACTAATGTACACAACCACCAACAATGAAGAAGGGCTCTGCCCCAAACCCCACAGGCTCACAAGCATTTCCTATTGGTAATTACTTGATGATAGCCATTGTTCCTTGAGTGAGATGGAATCACAGTGTTGCTATTTGCATATTTTAAATGGCCAGCTATGTTAAACATTTTTTCATGTATTTATTGGCCATTTGTTCTTTTTCATCTGGGAAATATCTATTCATTTCATCTGTCCAGTTTTTGTTTGAGTCTTTAAATTGGGATAGCTTAATTTATTTTAGTTCTTTGTATATTCTAGATGCTATTTTTCTGTCTGAGGAGTGAATGGCAATTTTTTTTTTCCATTCTGTAGGTTGTTTCTTTACTCTGTGGTTTCTTTTGCCATGCAGATGCTTTTAACTTTTTTTTTAATCTTTTTTTTCCTTTTTTTTTTTTCTACCAAGAACATGTATTGGTACATTCTATACATAATGATCATATTTATCATGGTTATTTTTTACCTGTACATGATGTATCTTGGTTTCCCCCACTCTTCCCCATCCCTCCCTATGGAGAAGATGGAAGCTTTTAAATTTGATGTAATCCCATTTTTTTCTTGGTATTATTTCCTGTGCAACTAGTGTTCTGTTCAGAAAGACTTTGCCTACACCTATGTCTTCAAGAATTTTACTTATTCTAGGTGTCTTCTGAATCCATATGAATTTTAAGATTGCTTTCTCTAGTTCTGTGAGGAATGCTCTTTATAGGAAGTATTGCCATTTTGAAAATATTGGTTTTGCCTATCCAGGAACGGGTGATATCATTTCATTTTCTGATATCTTCTTTGATCTCCTTTTTCAGATTACTGTATTTTTCATTGTAGAGGTCTTTCAATTCTTTAGTTAGGGTAATTCCTAGGTATTTCACTTCTCTTCATGCTATTGGGAAAGGTGTTTTTTCCCTAAAATCTGTCTTGGTGAGTTTGTTATTGACCTTTAGGAGTGCTATTAATTTTTGAGTGTTGACTTTTTATCTTGCTATGCTACTAAGTTTGGTTATGAATTTTATTGGACTCTTTAGGTGGAGATTTGGGGTCTTTTTTGTATAAGATCATGTCTTCTGCAAATAATATAATTTAACTTCTTTTTTTCCGATGCATATCCCTTTTATTTATTTATCTTATTCATCTGGCTAATGTTTGGGGAACTATATTAAACAGGAGTGGTGATAGTGGACATCCTTGTCTTGTTCCAGATTCTAGAGCTAAAGCTTTCAGCTTCTCCCCATTTAGTATGATATTAGCTATTGATTTGTCATAAGTGCCTTTTGATTCAGGTAAAGACTTTATATTCCTATTTTCTTCCTTTTTTATCATGCATGAATGCTGGATTTCATGAAATATTTTTTCTGCTTATATTAAGATGATCACGTGATATTTTGTTCTTGTTTTTGTTTATGTGCTGTATTACATTTATTTGTCTGTGCATTATCCCTGCATCTTTGAAATGAATCTTACTTGTTCATGGTTTGTGCTCTTTGTGATGATTTCCTGCATTCTGTTTGCCAGTATCTTATTGTGAATTTTTGCATCTATGATTATTAAAGAGATTGACCTGTAGTTCTCTTTTTTGGTTGGGTCCTTTACTGATTTTGTCATTAAGGCAATGCTGACTTCCAGGAATTATTTGGGGAGTATAGCTTCACTTTCAATTTCATTAAAGCATTTGAGGAATATTGGGAATATTTATTCTCTAAAAATCTTCGTGGAATCCATCAGCAAATCTGCCAGGACCTGGGCTTTTGTTACTTGGTAGTTTTTTAAATTGATTATTCAAGATTTTTATAGCTTCATGGTTCTACTTTGGTATTCAAATGTAGCTAAGGATGTATCTCTTTTTCTGAATTATCTGGATTTTCTTTGTTTTTCATTTTTTGGTTTTTGTTTTGTTTCGTTTTGTTTTGTTTTTAGAGTATAGATCCTCAAAGTACCTATACTCTTTGGAATTTTGACAGAATCTATTGAGATTTTACATTTTTCATTTCTGATTGCCTGGATTTGTGTCTTCTATTTCTTTATTTTAGTAAGATTGGCTAAGTGTTTGTCTTTGTTGTTTAATCTTGCAAAGAACCAATTCTTTGATTCATGGTTGCTTTTATTGACTCAGTTTCATTGATTTTTACTCTGATCTTTATAACTTTTTTTCTCATTGGGTTTGGATTGTTCTTGCTTTTCTAGGATCTTGGCATGCAGTATTATGTTATTTATTTTAACTCAATCTGATTTTCTTATGTCAAAATTCATGACTATATACTTACCTCTTGGGATTCCTTTTATTTTGTCCCATATGTTCCAGTGTATGATATTAGCGTTATAATTTGATTTGGGGATCTGTCTAATTTCTTCTTTAATTTCATCTGTTACCCATTGATTATTCAGGAGACTATTAATTAATTCCCTTGTGCTGCAATTTCTGTGGTATCTTTTGCCATAGATTTCTAGTCTCATTGGACTTTGATCTGATAATATATCTAGGATAACTTTGATATTTTTGCATTTACTTAAGTACGTTTTATGAGTTAGTATGTAGTTCAGTTTGTAAAAAGTCTCATGTGTCACTGAGAAGAATGTGTACAGTGGTACCTCTGTTCGTGAACGCTTTTTTTGTGAACAGTTTGGTTGCAAACAGAAGCATTCAGCACAATTTTGTTTTTGTTTGTGAATTCTGCACTGGGCAATGAACACAACTATGACCATCTTTCCTGCATGAACACAAATATGGCCATCTTTTCCAGAATTGTGGAATGATTTAAGTTTGTGAACTGAGGTAGCTCCGTATTCCATTGTTGGATGGAACACTGTAGATATTTATTAAGCACATTTGTTTGAATGTTTGGTTCAACTCTGATATTTCTTGATGTTTTTCCTAGTTGCCCTCCAGTGGTACCTTGGTTCATGAACTTGGTTATTTTTTCAGTTCTGGTCACAAACTGAATTGGATGAAAATTGAATTAAATTCAATAGTTAGGTTCAATGTTAACCTTATGGGGAAATTTGATTTGGTTCTCATCCAGTTTGGTTTGCAATCAGAATCATGGAAAGCATTGAGTTCATGAATCGAGGTAGCACTGTATTTGTGACTGTGGGGTATTAAGGTCCCCCATTAAAATCATATTTGTGCTTACTTTAATTTTCATGTTCATTAGGGTTTGCTGTATGAACTTGAATGCACTGATATTTGCTGTGTGAATGTTTATAATCATTATCTCTTCCTGTTAAATTAGTCCCTTAACAGATATGGAAGTGAACTTTTGTCTTTCTGATAAGTATTGGCTTAAAATCTACTTTGTTTAAAGTTAGGATAACTACTTCTCCCCCCCCCCAGGTTCCTGTTGCATGGAATAATGCTTTCTATCCTTTTTGTATTAAATATGTTTCTTATATATTGTATATTGTTGAATTTTGTTTCTTCATCCATTCTGCTAATCTGTGTCTTTTGATTGGTGAATTGAAACCGTTCACATTGATGGTTATGACTGATAGGTACTGACATCCCATTATATCATTTTCCTGCTGCTGATTCCATTTCTTTCCCTTCTACTTAATTGCTCAGCTTACCTGGTGAATTGTTTCTATTGGGCTTTTTGGCATTGTCAACTTTATTGTCCCATTCTAGGATAACCTTGAGAATTCTTTAGATTGCTGGTTGGGTGGTCAAGAATTCCCTTTGGTGCTCTTTATCATAGAGGTATCTTATTTTTCCATTAATTTTGGAAAGTAATTTTACAGGCTATATCAATCTGGGTTGGAAGTTGTTTTCTTTTAGAGCTTGAAACACATTATTTCATGCTCTCCTTGCATTTATGGTTTGTGTGGAGAATTCTGTTGTAATTCTGATGGGCTTTACAAGTGTTGTTGTTGTTGTTGTTTACTAACAGATTTTAAGATTCTATTCTTGAGTTGGGTTTCTGGAACCTTAACTATGATGTGTCTGGGTGTATTTCTTTTCTGCTAATGACTATTTGGCATTCTATATACCTCACTTATCTGTATGTTTAACATTTTTTCTACTTTTGGAAATTTTTTTAATATTACTTCTTTAAACAGATTTTACACCCTTCTATGCTTTCTTCCTATTTTGTATCAATTCCAATTAATCCTAGATTAGTCTGCTTTGCGTCATCTAGAAGCTTCTGGATTCACTTTTCATGTTTTTAAAGTGTCACTCATTAGTGGATCACCAACCACAGCCTTGTCTTCTAGATCTGACACTGTGTCATTACACTGCTTGACTCTGCTACCCATACTTTCAATATTATTTTTAATCTCCAACCCCTCTGTTTGGAACCTTTTTTGGACTACAATTGCTTTCTATGCTTGGCATTCATGGTTTACCTCTCTTCTTTAGCTTGTGTAGTATATTTTTTATTAGTGTTTTTCTAGACCCACTGATCATTTGTATTATTAGGATCATTATCTCTTTACTTATATTTACTTTGAATTCAACAAGTGCCTTATTGACATGTTTTGTTGGCTCCATTCTTATCTTTTCAGATATGTTGACTGTGTGGCTTTTGATTTCTTCCGCTTTGATGTTCTGTGGATCAATTTGGGGTAGTCAGGAGCTGTTTGAGGCATTTTGTTACCTTTTATCATTTTTCTTTTTTTTTCTGTTCTGAAGATTGTGGCTTGATTATACTTTACTGATAATAATTGAGGTCTCTTTAATTATCATCTAATTTTTAGAGATGTCCGCTGAGTGCAGCTAGCTATTGCCTCTGTCCCAGGATCCAACCATTTTCATTTATTTTGGCGGGGATTTTGCAGCCCATTTGCCCTAGTACCCAGTTCTTTGGGAATGGGTTGCATTTATTGTTTATGGCCCCCAGGCATTCCAAATATTGACATCCACAGAAAACCAATTAATAGCAACTATGTCACATTGGCTAAAGTAATGAAGTCATCAACAAGAGCAACAAATACAAACTAGACATTGACAAACTCTAAGAACTAACAATATACCACCCTTACCCATAGAAAAGAGATCTATAGTTACTGTATTACCTCTAAGAAAAATCATATATTGATATACTGTAAATATCTACTCAGTAGAACAGCTTTATTTCCATTAGCAATAGAATAGTGCTCAACCATAGTAAGACAAAATTAACTATCTACAAATTCATAAAGGTCAATGGTTAAACTAGTGAAGATAGATGCTGTGGGAAGTTGGAGTCTGAAAAAATAGAATTTGAAGAACTAAGCAATGGAAAACAGGAGCAGGGTGATAAAACTGAAACAAAGAATTCTATCTAAAGGAAAATTAGTAATATTAGATAAAAATAACTGAAAAAAACAACAAGGAAAAGAATAAATAACAAAAAAAAGAGCATGAACTAGAGGGAAAAAAAGAAAAACAATAAGGGAACAAATTAAAAGACACAAGGAAAATAAAAAAGAGAGAGAGAGAGACACCTAATAAAATATAAAGAAATAATAAAAAAATGATGGAGAAGAAAACTCCAAAATCCACCATAAAAATCCAATAGAGGGAAATAAATTGTATCAAAGAAGACAAATAATATTTTCTATGTATTTCCAAATTAGTGGTTTTCTTCCTGAACCTGCACTCTTTGGAATCCAAATATTCACATTTCTTTCTGCCCCTCTATATAGCCTCTCTGGGTTTGTGTCATGGTCCCTTGATCCAAGAGGTCCTCTGTCTGTGAACCCCAGTCCATGGCAGCTGTCCAAGTTGAGATGCATTCATGCTCACATTGGTATGCAGGGAAGCAATCAGATTACTGGTCTCCTCTGCACGTAGGCTGTGGGATGGGGGCTCAACCGTAGAGCTGGACTCAGTGACATCACCTTCAGATCCAGGTATCTCTGTTAGTCAAACCCTCTGAACCTGTCCTCTTGCCATAGAATACAAGCCCTGTGTCCTTTAATGGTCAGCATTTGAACTTCTCAGGGGATCTCTGAGGATCTATATCTAGCCTTCACCCTCTCCCAGTCTGTCTCCTGTGGTTGTCCTCATCCAGTTACAGTGGGAAGGTAGCACTTTAGGAGTGAAGCTGTAGCATGGGTGTTCTGTGACTCAGTCCCACACGATCAACTCCTTCCCAAAAATGCTCCTGATCAAACTCTATGGCAGTATGTTAGTAACTGTACTGGGTTCTTTGTTCAACTCTATTCCCACCATTAAGAAGTCACCCTCAGGGTTAAAGCCCATGTTTTTGTTTTGTTTTGTTTTTGTTTTAGTTTTTGTTTAGTTCACACCAGCATGTGCTTTTCTTGGGGCTAGTGCTAAAGAGCCATCAGTTATTTCTCCCTGAAGTAGCCAAATTTTCTGAACTTACCTCTTCTCTGGGGCATTGGCCTCTTTCTTGATCAATTGGCTGTTTTGTAGTTATCTGCTTGCTTCTGCGCTTTATAGGACTGTTTGTAACAATGAAGAATCTCCAAAGTCCCCAAGGAAATTAAGTGGAATCTAATCAAGATCTTCTATTCCAAACTTTGAATTAATCCAAAATTAGATTTGTTGATTGGTTGGCACCTCTGCAGTCCCATGAAGAGGGGAAAAAATACAGAGCCAGCTCCAAGTTGACTGTGGCTGTGCCAAGGTGTGGAACCCATTGATGTTGACTTGGTTGGGAACCAACATGTGATTCTATGCACTCTGCATGGCCACAGTTCTGTGCAGTTCCTTTTTATATGTATTTTATTTATTTATTTATTTATTTATTTATTTATTTATTTATTTATTTATTTATTTTCGAGACAGTGTATTACTATGTGGTTCAGGCTGGCCTTCAACTTACTATATAGCCCAAGCTGGCTGTGGTGATTCACCTTCTTTAGCCAACTTCCTTCAATTGTATCAGACCTTTAAAAAAAAAAAAAACTATACTTTGTAAAAACTTGTAATCAGAAAATATGAAGCACAAGGCCCTGAGTTTGATCTCTGGCACAAAAAAAGAAAAAAAAATGGTCTCTGTTCTTTCTCAAGTTTGTTTTGTTTTGGATATTCCATTTTTTAAATTTGGATTTTAGGGGTTTTTCTATTTTTGTAAAAATTATCAGAGATGCTGATAGGGAGTGCATTAAATGTAATAGTTTTGGAAAACATGGATATGTTAACACTACTACGTGTCTTAATCCATAAGCACATTGTTATTTTCCATTTAAGTCTGTCTTCTTTAATTTCTTTGTTGAAATGGTTTCAGTACAAAAATCTTTTGTCTATTTAAGTTTATTCTTATGTATTTTCTTACTTTTGATCTTACTTTATATGGAAATATTCTTTTTTTCTTACATGTTCATGATATATAACACATAAATTCATCATAAGATTTGGTACATATACATTTCTCATCCTAAACATTTTCAGCTTTACTTCCCCTCTCTGACCTCCATCTCCTCCAGTTTCTAGATCCCCTTTTCATCTCCATGAATTCTACATTCTTATTTCCTATCACTTACCTTTCTTTTGCTCTGTACAATATTTATACTTTGGGTTTCTCATAAAAGAGTAACCAGGTGATATTTAACCCTCTGTGTCTGATTTAAAATGAAAAATTTCTCAGTTCCTTTCTGGATGTTCACTTTTCTAATATTGCATATAAAATACAATTGTTCTTTGTGTGTTTATATTTTATTGTGCACCTGTTTTTTCTAAATCATTTACTATTTCTGAAGTTTTTAATTGCATATGTAAGATTGTTTTACAATAAGGTTATGTCATCTCGCTAACAGAGGTAATTTTACTTCCTATTTTCAATTTAGGTATTTTTCTGTATCTTTTTCTTGCTTAATTGCTCAGGCTTGGACTTCTCATACTCTATTTAATAAAAACGGCAAGATTGTGCAACTTTGCTTTGTTTCTAAACTCAGAGGAAAATGTTTCAGCTTTTCAGTATTGTGTATGATATTAGTCCTAGACTTTTCATTTATGGCCTTTATTATATATAGGTAATTTCCTTCTATTCCTAGTTGTTGAGTATTTTTATCATGAATGGTTTGGGATTTTGTCAAATGATCTTTCCAGATCTACTGAGATGATCACATGATTTTTATCCTTCATTCTGTTAGAGGAATGAGCCTCATGAAATTATTTTTTATATGTTTAACCAAAGTTGCCTTGCTCAACAGGGATAAATGTATCTTGATCATCATGGATCATCCTTTTAAGGTGCTGTTGGATTTTATTTATTAGTATTTTGCTGATTATTTTTGTTTCTATATTTTTTGGAATATTGATCTCTCATTTTCTGATCTTGTAGCGTTTTGAACATTTGCAATACATAACAGTATTTTCATTTTGAGGAATTGGTAAATGTATACAGCATGTCCCCTCATGTACACTACTTCCTTCTCTTTCCTGATACACTTCCATATTTCCAATATGTCTACCTTTTTGTTTCCTACTATCTTTCTTTTATTTTATCCTTTTATTTATTTATGCTTTAGATTTCTCATACAGGAAACACCATGCAATGTTTATTCCTTGTCTGACTTATTTCATTTAGTATTATGGTCCAAAGTTCCAAACACTTTCTACAGAATACATGATTTTATTCTTCTTGATGGCTGAAAGGTATTCCATTGTGGATATGTACCCAATTTTCATTATCTGCTAGTCTTTTTCCAGAGCATAACTATTGTGAGCTGTGCTGCTCTAAACACAGGTATGCATGTATCACTATAGCATGATATCTTTGTCTTTTTTGGATATAACATGGAGAGAGAGAGGAATATAATTAAATTTTTATTTTTAGCTTTTTAAGGAACCTCCATATTTATTTCCATAGTGGTTTTACTAGTTTATATTTTCACCAATGAAGGAAGATTCTTTTCTCCACATCCTCATTCACATTTGTTGTTGTGTTCTTTGTGATAGCCATTTTGACTGGGGTAAGATAGAATCTCAGAGTTGTTTTTACTTAAACTTCCTAATGTCTCACTATAATGAATGTTCTTTAATATACTTATTGGCCATTTGTATTTCTTTTGAAAAGAGTCAGTTCATTTCAATTGCCTATTTTTGATTGGCTCATTAGAGTTTTGGAGGGTTTTTTTTTTTTAGTTCTTTATATATGCTACATATTATTCTTCCATTAGATGAATAGCTGGCAAATTGCTCACATGTTCTATAGGTTGTAACTTCACCTCTGTTAATTATGTTCCTTGCTGTGCAGGGCCTTTTAATTTGATGTTATCTTATTTGTAGATTCCTGATGCAACGACTTTTAGATTGTCTTTATCTGCAAATGTACAAATGTTTCCTCCTCAAGTATTTTGAACAGTGCTATGGTTTGAATATGCCTCCCAAAGTTCAAGTATTGAAAAATTAATCTCCAGAGCAATTGCATAGTGTTGGAAGTTAGGTCCTGGTAATTGGTGAATAGCTTGCAAGGGCTATGCCTTCATTCAAATAATAAGTGTGATTTTAGAAATGGGTTAGTTATAGTGGGAATGGGATTGTTACTAAAGTGAGTTCTACTCCCTCTGTATTTGTTCTTCCTTCTCATACCTTCTTGTCCTTCTTTTTTTTTTTTTTCACCTGAGCCTAATTTAATAGGTTTTGAAGTTTTCTTTTTTCTAATTTTATTGAAATGGTACGTGTTAGATGTACACAGTGATAACATTCATCATAGGGGATTTGTACCTGGAAATGATGTATCTCGTTTCTTCTTTTTTTTTTATTCCCTTCTCCTCCCTTCACCCCCTCCTCGCTCCTTCTTAGCAAAAGCTTTGTTTCTATTTTTTCCTTCCATTTCTTGTTTCTCTTGTCCCTCTGTTCCTTTCCCCTCTCCTTCCCTTGTTCCCTATTTTCTTCCCATTCCTAATATCATACATTTTAGTCTTTATTTACACTTTCAGTTTTGCACACCAGAGAAACAATGTGGTATTTAAACATGTGTGTCCGATTTATTTCACTTAAGACTCAAAATGCATTCACTTATCTAGAAATATCTCAAGCTTATCATTCTTTATGGCAGAGTAGCACTCTATTGTATAAAAAAAACCCCACAATTTCTTTATCCATTCCTCAGTTGCTGGGCATTTGGGCTGTTTCCAAGATTTAGTTATTACAAACTGCTGCTATAAACATGGCCGTGCATGTATTGCTGTGGTACAATGCTTTTAATTCTTTTGGGAAGATACCAAGAAGAAGAATAGCTGGGTCAAAGGGAACCTCTAGTCCTAGTTCCTTGAGGAATCACCATACTGATTTCCAGAGGGGTTGCACCAGTCTACACTCCCTCCAACAGTGGGGAAGTGTTCCTTTTTCTCGACAGCCCATCCAGCATTTGTTATTGGCTGATTTGTTGATAACAACCATTCTTTCTGGAGCAAGGTGGAATCTCATGGTTGTTCTAATTTGCATCTCTTGAATGACCAGTGATGTTGAACATTTTTTCATATGTTTACTTGCAATTTCTACTTCTTCATGTGAGAAGTGTCTATTCATTTCAGTTGCCCACTTTTGGATTGGGTCTTCAAATTTGAGGAGTCTTTTTTTTTTTTTTTTTTTTTTAGATATTTAGGTACTTGAGATGTTAGTCCTTTGTCGGAGGAATACCTGGCAAAAATTTTTTCCAACTCTGTGGGTTGTCTCTTCGCTCTGTTGGTGATTTCTTTTGCTGTGCAAAAGCTTTTTAAAAAGATTAGACCCCAGTTGATTCTTTGTGGTATTTCCTGGGCAATTGGAGATTTGTTCATTAAGTCCTTGACTACACCTATGCCATCAAGAGTTCTACCTAGTCTATCTTCCAGCAGATTTAGTATTTCTGTTTTAATATTTAGATCATTGATCCACTCTGACTTTAGCTTACTGCATGGGGAAAGATGCGGGTCTAGTTTTAACCTTCAGCATCTGAAGAACCAGTTTTTGCAGCACCATTTATTAAAGAGGGTATCTTTCTTCCAGTGAGATTGTTTGGCCCCTTTGTCAAAGATAAGGTGATTGAGGGAGTTTGGACATGTTTCTCCCATCTTCAAATCTGTTCCATTGGTCATAGGGTCTGTTTTATTTGCCAGTGCCATGCTATTTTATTACAGTAGCTTTGTAATATAGTTTTAGGTCAGGGATTGTGATGGCTCCTGCTTCACTTTTGCTGGTCAGAATTGTTTTTGCTATTCTAGGTTTCTTTTGGTTCCAAGTGAATTTTAGGGTTGTCTTCTCTAATTCTGCGAGGTATGCTATTGGCCTTTTAATTGGGATTGCATTAAATCTGTATAACAGTTTTGGGAGTATGGCCATTTTCACTATATTGGTTCTTCCTCCTCAGGAGCAAGGGCTATCTTTCTATTTTCTGATATCTTCTTCAATCTCCTTTTTCAAAGTACTATAGTTTTTGATGTATAGATCTTTTACTTCCTTTGTTAAATTGATTCCTATGTACTTCATTTTTTTGGATGCTATTGTGAAAGGCGTTGTTTCCCTAATTTCTCTCTCAGTAAGTGTGTTGTTTGTGTACAGAAATGCTCTTGATTTCTGAGTGTTGACTTTGTATCCAGCTACACTGCTGAATTTGGTTATTAAATCTAGAAGTCTTTTGGTGGAGCTTTTGAGGTTTTCTATATAGAGTCTCATGTCATCTGCAAATAGTCATAATTTGACTTCTTCCTTTCCTATCCTTATTCCTTTTATTTCTTTCTCTTGTCTAATTGCTCTGGCTAATGTTTCCAGAACAATATTGAATAAGAGTGACGAGAGTGGAAATACTTGTCTTGTTCCAGATTTTAGAATGAAAGCTTTTAGTTTTTGACCGTTTAGTATGATGTTGGCTGTTGGTTTGTCATAGATGGCTTTTATCAGATTGAGATAAATACTGTCTATTTCAATTTTCTGCAGAGCTTTTATCAGGAATGGGTGTTGGACTTTGTCAAATGAATTTTCTGCATCTATCGAGATGATCATACAGTTTTGTACTTGTCTCTGTTAATATGATGTATCACATTTATTGTTTTGCCTATGTGGAACCATCCCTGTATCCCTGGAATGAACCATACCTGGTCATAGCGTATAATCTTCTTGATGATGTGTTATATTCTGTTTGCCAATATTTTATTGAGGATTTTTTCATCTGTGCTCATTAATGAGATGGCCTTGTAGTTCTTTTTTTTCATTGGATCCTTCTTTGGGAGTATTGCTTCTCTTTTAATTTTGTTAAAGAATTTGAGAATTAGTGACAGTAAATCTTCTCTAAATTTCTTGCAGAATTCTGCAGTGAATCTGTCAGGACCTGGGCTTTTCTTTGTTGGTTTTTAATTACTTCTTTGATTTCAGTGGCTGATATTGCATTATTTAGAGTTTTCATATCTTCTTGATCCAGTTTTGGTAATTCATATGTATCTAGGAATTTGTTTCTTTCTTCTGTGTCTTCAATCTTATTAGAATACAGGTTCTCAAAGCAGTTATTGATTATCTTCTGGGTTTCTGTGGGATCTGTTGTGATTTCACTCTTTTCATTCCTAATTAGTATGAATTTGAGTCTTTTCTTTCTTTTTTTTTAATAAGGTGGCTAAGTGTTTGTCAATTTTATTTAATTTTTCAAAGAACCAACTCTTTGATTCATTGATTCTTTGTATTGTTTTCATAGTTTCAATTGCATTAGTTTCAACTCTGATCTTTATAATGTTCTCCCTCATATGAGCTTTGTGTTTTACTTGGTCTTCTTTTTCTAGAAGCTTGAGGTTCAATATTGGGTTGTTTATTTGAGCTCACTCTGTTTTTCTGATATGGGAGTTTAATGCTATAAATTACCCTCATAGGACCACTTTCATTGTGTCCTATAAATTTTGGTAGGTTGTATTTCCATTATCATTCAATTGTAGAAACTATCTAATTTCTTCTTTAATTTCACCTGTGACCCACTGATTGCTCAGGAGCATGCTATTTAATTTCCATGTGTTTATGACGTTTTTGTGGTTCCTTTTGCTGTTTATTTCCAGTTTCAATGCCCTGTGATCTGATAGTGTGCATGGGGTAATTTCAATTTCTTTGCATTTACTTAAGCATATTCTTTCAGCTAGTATGTGGACTATTTTGGAGAAAGTCCCATGTCCAGCTGAGAAGAATGTGCATTCTGATGTTGTGAGGTGGAATACTCTGTATACATCTACTAGATCCATTTGTTCAAGAGTTTGGTTTAGTTCTGATGTTTCCTTGTTCACTTTTTGTCTGGCTGATCTGTCTATTTGTGACACTGTGGTATTGAAGTCCCTCACTACAATCATATTAGGGCTTACTTAGTTTTTCATATTCATTGATATTTGTTGTATGTAGTTAAGCAAGCTGGTATTTGGTGCATATATTTTGATTGTCATCTCTTCTTCTTGGATTGTTCCCTTTACAAGGATGTAGTGACCTTTTTTGTCTTTCTGAATGAGTCTTGGATTGAAATCCACTCTGTCTGCAAATAGAATGGCTACATCTGCTTTTTTCTGTGTTCCTGTCACATGAACTATTATTTTCCATCCTTTGACTTTCAATTTATGAATTTCTTTTTGAATTAAATATGTTTCTTGTATGCAGCATATTGCTGGGTCTTGCTTCTTGACCCATTCTGCCAGTCTGCTTCTTTTGATTGGCGAGTTGAGACCATTTACACTGATGGTTATAACTGACATATGTTGAATTATTTTTGTCATGCTATTTACCTGTTGTTGGCTCCCTATTTTTCCCTTCTGTTTAATTACTTGCCTTGCCTGAAGGATTCATTCTGTTGCAATTTCCGGATTTGTAGTCCTCCTTTTCTCTTTCCAGAATGTCTTTCAGAATATTTTGGGGTGCTGATTTGGTGGTCATAAATCTCTTCAGGTGTTCTTTATCATGGAGGTATCTTACTTCTCCATCAATTTTGAAAGGTAGTTTCACAGGGTACATCAATCTGGGATAAAAGTTGTTGTCTTTTGTGGCTTGAAATACTTCACATCAAAGTTTCCTTTACCTGAGGGTTTGTGTTGAGAAGTCTGTTGTTATTTTGATGGGCTTTCCGTTATAGGTTATTTGTTTCTTTTCTCTAACAGCTTTCAATATTCTGTTCTTGTGTTGAATTTCTGGAATCTTTACTATTATATTCGTTGGGGGAGATTTTTGTTGATCATGGCTAATGGCATTCTCTATGCCTCACTTATCTGTATGGCAATTTCTTTTTCCATATTTGGGAAGTTTTCTGCCATTACTTCTGTGAACAGATTTTTAATATCATTTGCACTATCCCCTGCTTTTTCATTGACTCCGATCAAACTTATGTTATTTTTTTGTGTCACATAGCAGCTGTTGTATTGATTTTTCATGGTCCCTTACCATTTTGAAGAACTCTTTCTTTTCTCCAACATTAATCACAATCTTATCTTCTATATCTGAGACTCTCTCTTTACATTGTTTTATTCTACTGCCGATACTTTCAGTGGAATTTTTAATCTCTTGGACATCTGTTTGAATCTGTTTCATGGATTCCATATCTTTTCGTGTTGGGCCTTTATGGTTTCTATCATTTTCCTAAACTCCTCTATTTTTTTATCTATATCTGCTCTAGAGTCACTAATCATTGTGGAAATGGGTTTTGTTTTGATGTTTCCTAGATCCTCATTCATCTGCTTTGTTACTTCTGCAGTTACTGCTTCCAAGAGCCTGGGTGGGAAGCTGTCAGATTGTTCCAGCTTGTTACCCACTGGGTTTGCTTTTGGTGAGCTGGAGGTATGGGGTTGCATCTTATTTGTGTGTCTTATTTTCTATTTTTTCTTCTTTTGTTTAGTTGCTGGATTGAGGGTTATGAATTGCCTGTGCCAGGTAGCTTTTTGTTAGTTTTGAGAACCCTTTGGAAATGATTACTTCCTCAGAGGTGTCTTACAGGTGCAGCTGGTTTTTATTTTGTGTGTCTGTTGCAAGTTCTTGCCTCTTCACTGGGGCTGAGAAGCTGCTGTCTATTTGGCCAGCCCCTAGTTCTTTGACTGTGGCCTATAGTGTTATTTGTGACCTTCTTCCAATCTCAGCCTTGGCATGCAAGGAAGAACCAAGTAGAACAATTCTGTCACCTTGGGTAAAGTAGTACAATCAGCAACAACAATAGCATCAAACACAGTCTACAAAATAACAACTGTGGTAATTATTGATCTCCCACCTTTAACCATATGAACTAGATTTGTGGTTAAATAACAATATCCAAAATAAACCAGAATCTTGTGTACAGTAAATATGCCCTCAATATGGCGATTTTACTCTCAGGGGAGAAAATGCAAGAGATTAGGAGGAAAGAATAGTGAAACAGAATAGAAAGAGATAAGAAGCGAGGTTGGAAGCCAGAGGAATATTATACAAACTTTGTGGAACTAATAAAGAAAACAGGAGGGAAGGAGAGAAGGAAGAAGTAAAAACAAGGACAGAACAAAAAAATAACAGCAAAAAACTAGAAAGTCACTTTCTTCTCAAAACAAGAAAAAAAAGAGCAGAGAGGGAAAAATATCAAAAAAAAAAAAAAAAAGAAAAGAAAAGAAAAGAAAAAAAAAAATGTCAGCTTCCAGGCATGTCTCTGCTGTCACTGGTAGACCTAGTAGACAGGCCTAGGTACTTGTTGATTAATTCCAGCAGATTTATGGCAAGGAAGTGAGTGTTCCCAGCATGGTTCAAGAGCAAGGTTTCACCAGCTCCATTGAAGTTCAGCCTGATCACTGACTGTGGGGTTGAAACCCAATTTGTTCAGCTGGAAACACACTGTGTGTCTCTCACTGGCTTGGACTCAGTTCCCTGCCAGTTTCAACTTGGCTCTTTTCCCTCCTGCCAACTTGAGTTTGAACTTTGCTCCACCTTTCCCTGTCTTGCTCCAGCATCAAAAGCTCCTAGCAGCTTTTCTGAGTTTTGAGCTCAGCCCTTTACCAAGATGGCGATTGGTCAAGCACCACTCTCTCCTGGGGGTCGTCTGAGATCATATGACTCAGGTAACTCACTAGCCACTGCAGTCTTCAGTGTTCATCACTCTGCTCTATTTGCGTGTCTTTCCACAGAGGTCTCTAGGGTCTCCAGTAGTTACTGTGCTTCTGCAACCTCAGACTGTGTGACTTGTGCCAAGAGCTGGGGCTCCAAGTTGGGGCCATGAACTGAGCTGTGAGCCATGCCATGACCTGAGGCCGTGAGGCTAGGCTGTGACTCAGGCCTGTGAGCCAGAGCCACCAGCCAGGTCTCTGGGAGAAAGTGTCATCTGTCTGTCACCTTCTTCTTCTGGCCTGGTCTCTCTTTTTGCTTTCCCTGTGGGCTTAAACTCTTGCTTCAGATCCCTTCTGGGTCCTGAGAACACGCTTTGCTCTTTCTCTTCCCTAAATTGCTATATTCCAGTGTCTGGACAACAAATCTCAGAGAGGCTCTTACTCTGCTTCTCTCTGCTGCGCCATCTTCCCAGAAGTCCCACCTTCTCGTCCTTCTGCCTTCCATTATGTGATCATGCAAGCCTCACAAGATACTGGCTTATTAATATGGACTAAACCTCTAGCGCCCTGACAATTTTTTCATAAATGGCCCAATCTTTGGTATTCTGTCATAGCATTATGTAATAGATCGATACAAACTATTTCAGAAGAATTCGTATCCTTTCTGTAAATGGTATCATTCACCAATGAAATTACTTATTTCTGGACTTTTTTGGTTGTGAGAGTTTGATATTTTGTTCCAGCTACTTAAAATGTGTAAGTCTGTTTAGATTTTGTATTCATGACTCAGTCTTGGTAGTTTGTATCTTTTTAGGAATTGATGCATTACTTCTGACTGCAGTTCCTATTGGGCTAGTTACTATAGATACAAAGGTGGATTACTAAAAGATCTTTCCTCTTTTAAAATGTAGGTATTTATCAGTCTAAGTTTTCCTCTTAGTACTGCTTTTGTTACATCTTTTATAAGTTTTAGTATGTTTTCATTTTCATTTTGTTCAAGATATTTCTAATTCCCTTTTTGATTTTTTATTGACTGAGTGACTCTTCAAATATTTTCACATATTTGTGAATTTTCCAGTTTTCTTTCTGTCATTAATATCTTGTCTCAGAATCTCATAGTTAGAAAAAAAAAAGATTTAGCAAGTTTGCAATCTTCTTTTGTTGGCAAAGACTTGGATTTGGGCAAAATATGTGATCTATCTTAGAGAGTATTTCCTGTGCACTTGAGAAGAAGGTTTACATTGCATAGAATTTTATTATATTTCTTTTAGGTTTCTTTAATACATTCTGTTGTATTACTAGTATTACTTAGGTTGTCTTACTAATCTTCTATCTTGATGTTCTACCCAGTATTAAAAGTGGGGTATTAAAGTGCACTACTACTATTATTATATTACTCCACTTGTCCATTTGTCAATATGAGCTTTATGTAGTTGATGTGATGTTTGGTATCTGTATATTTATAATTAGTATAACTTCTTGGTGAACTGACAGCTTCATCATTATATAGTATCCTCCTGTCTTTTGCTGGGTTTCCTCTTAAAGTCCAGATGTAAGTGTGGACACCCCAGGTCTTTTTCTTATCATTTCTCTAGAACATCATTTCCCATCCTTTTATTTTTATCCTATGTGTGTTCCTAAATCTAAAGTGAATTTCTTGTAAACAGGACATGGTTGGAACTTAAAAAAAAAATCCTTTGACTACTCTATTTTCTTTCATTGACGAGCATAAATCATAGATGCTAAAGTAATTATTGATAGAAAAGGACTTGTTATTGCCTTTTGCTTTGTTGTTTTCAGTCTGTATTAGAGCTTTTTTCTATTTGTTTGCTGTCTTGCTTTGTGTTGTGTTGATTTTTGTAATGACATGTTTTGATTTGTTTCTCATTTTTATGTATAGTTTGTAGATCTTTTTGTGGTTTTCATTGGTGCTTACCATGAAACATATAATAGCTAAAATAATCTATTTTCAGCAAATAACAATTTGATTTATTTGTACTCAAGAATTCTAAAATTTTATTGCTCCTGAACTTTATATCATTCACAAGCTACATTTGTATATTGAGAGTTCATTAACATATATTTGTAGTAATAATTATTTTTATACTTTTATCTTTTAACTTATATGGGAAAATTAAAAGTAATTCAAATCCCATGATTAACAGTAGTAACACAGTATTGATATTTTCTACATATTCATTTATGCCAGTGAGTTTTATGCTTTCATACCTTCTTGTGTTGTTTGGAGCCTTGCCATTTGATTATGAATGAGCGCCTTTGTCATTTCTTATAAAGTGGATCTAGTGTTGACGATCTCCTTCAGCTTTTGTTTACCTGTGTAAGTCTAATTTCTCATTTGTTTTGAAAGACATTTGCAGGATATAGTGTTATTTTCTTTCTTATTTTTTTTTTAAACCAAGAGCATGTATTGGTACATTCTACATACATTGGTCACATTCATTACATTTATTCTGTACCTATACATGGTGCATCTTGGTTCTCCCCCTCTCCCCCACCCCTCCCCTCTCCTCCCTCCCTCCCTATTTATATCAGGTTCATTCATCATTTTCCATATTTTAGTGTTATTTTCTTTTTAAGTACTTTTTTTTTTTATGGTGCCGGGGATCGAACTCAGGGCCTTGTGCTTGCAAGGCAATTAAGTACTTTTTTATTTATATAAATTTTCAAGCTTTTATACTAAAATTTTTCAAGATGGTGAATACTGACAAATAATTTCTCCCACAAAACTATAGCAACACATTCTCAGATAATACAAATATGTGGTTAAAATGACATTAATACACATCATCATTTTATCAATTTCAGAATAGAACAATTTATCAGCTATCCAAATATGGAGTTCTACAGCTCGAAAGACATATAAAATATTAGATGTCTGCTCAATTCACTGCCCACTTCATTTTTGCAATAAGTTGGAAAGAGAATAAAACACACTTCAAATAACACAAGTTGGTATGCAACTTTGATAACTATGGAAAAATTGCAAGACTTTAGAAATTTTATGACTAAGAATTGTTTTAGCAAAAGTGACATCTATAACCCTTAAAATATTTACTAAAGAGCATATTTTACATGATTCGCATAACTTTTACTGAAATTATTTAGTAACACAATCCCATTCTTTTTTCAAACCATCCTGTTAAATTGTACATCAGCGTTCAAAAGTTAAATTAACTCCAACTTTTTTTCCCCAGTTAGTTTGGCAACATTAAGGACATGTTTTTATAACAATGTAGATTGTCAAAATGGAGGTGACTCACAACATCAGAAAATGTCTTTTATAGAAAGACATTTAATAATCACTATAAGACGTACTAATAATTAAAAAGTAAAATCAATGGTTAAGCAAGTTTGATGCTTACTGGTATAAATGTGGGAGATGTAAACATGGAGTGAGCAAGCGAACATCATATTGGCCCTACAATATTTGAAATGAATGAAAGAATAAATCACCTAAGGCCTAAAATGATTTTAATTTCTGGGTTCTATATGATACTAAAAGTATACAAGCATTGTGCTGGGAATTTTGGCATTTAATCCTTCTAAACTTATCTTGTTTTTTGAGATAGGGTCTAGCTATATAGTCCAGACTGGGCTTGAATTCAACTACATGGGAGAACTCACATAGCCCAGGCTGGCCTTAAACTCATGACAATCCTCTTGCCTCAGCCTCCCAAGTGCTGGGATTACAGGCATGTGCCATCATACCTGCCTCTCTAAACTTCTTATACACTATACTTCTTATACATCACATGGGAATAGATTTACAGACATAATTCCATACTTTCTAATTTCAAGAAAGGTCAGGTTGTACAAATAATAAGCGCATTATAAACATTGAACAGCATGAATTTTTACTAATTATCCGAATATGTGGATTATATCCCAAACATAGAGGTTGTAATTATGGCCAGTTTGTATAAACTGCTTTTTGACACTCCTATGAAAGCTTCATTGTGCTTATTTATCAAGCCAATGTATTGGCTATTATGTACAACAATTAAGGTCTCATCTGAAAATCTTTCATTCCATCTATATCCAAAACAACAGCACCAGGCATTCCAATTTCTTTGCATGCAACAATTGTTTTGATGATCATTGGAGTATTTGAAGCACAGCTTCCATTTACAAAATAGATCCCCCAATAAAATATTGCTTAGTATAAAATGCTGCTTTTATCTTATAAATTGTACTGCATCTTCATATTTCATTCCACCTTACGTTAATGCACCATAACAAGCACTGGAGCTCTCTCAAAGCTTGTAATACTATGTTCAGCAATATAACAACCAGGTTTTTCACAAGATATAATAAGTCATCAACAATCTTTTTGGATGGTGGTACACCATCATCAAAAGGTTAATTGAGAATATGAATTCCTCCATTCTTCACAAGACTAATGTAAGTTGCTTCACATACTCTTACTAGTGTGGTAACTCTACACTTCTTAAATTCCTCTACAAATTTGAATAGGGTTGCATTGACTAGATTGCATATAAACTAGACTCTGATGCTCTTGTATGTAACTTCCAAATGAGCTGAGCAGTTTGCTAATTTAGTCATGTTAATTTAGTTTAGGAACATTCAATAGTTATGAAAGAATTTGAAAATATTGATTACTAGAAATAATGCACAAAATAATGCCACAAAAACTGAAGTGTACTTCAAACTACTATACTTAAAATTCTCAGTGCTTGCAGCACTAAGTTGGGCATGCTAGGAAATCAAATGAGATTTCTAGAAGAAGTAATAATTCTCCTTTCCAATAATACTGAAGCAAAAGAGAGGAAGTGCACTAAAGTTTAGTACATTCAGCTCTGAACTCTTCAAAAATGCTGTACAGATTTAAACTCAACACCTCTGTGTCCAGGTTAGCCACTTTTATTATGGCTTCTTGGTGGGGTAGTAATGAACTTCTACAGTTCACTTGTCTCCATAGATGTCATGCTGTGCCTGTCACTAATCTCCACTGCCCCTCAGAAATTCCACAGAAGTGTGACCAAGAATACCGCAGGATGGAATACATTTACTCATTTAAGGTTGTGACCTAATCATACAGCTAGTCCTCAGGCAGCAGCAATGTAAGAGGTGGTGGAGGTGGTGATGCAGGCTGCAGCAACGGGGCAACAGTTTACTATGCGGTGTGCGGCAAGAGAGTGCATCACAGAGCTAGCTTGCAATTTAAGCAGTATGTGTGCCCTGCCCGTGTAAGTTATTTTCTCTCAGCACTTGTAATACATTGTCCCACTTTTTTTGGACTGTGATGCTTCTGCCAAGAAATCCACTTATAGTCTTATTATAGCTCTCATGTATGTGAAGATACACTTTTCTCTTGCTGCTTTAATTTTTTTTTTAATTCTGACAATTTGGTTATGCACTTTGTTGAGAATTTCTTTCAGTTACTCCTAGTTGGAGCATGTTAACTTGGTTGAATATGAGTATCACTTTACTTTCTCATATGTGGGAATTTTAGAACCATTATATATTTGCATAAAATTTTGCAATTTCTTCCCTTTTTTTTCTTTTTTCACTTTCTGGTACTCCAATAAAGCTCAGTTTGATTCTCTTAATGTCCTTCATGGGTGTTTTAGGGTTTCTTCTCTATTTTTCATTCAATTTCCTTTTTGTTCCTCTGAGTTCATAATTTCAAGTGATCTGTTTATGTTAGGATTTTTTCTTCTGTTTGATCAAGTCTACTGGTGAACTCCATTAAAATTTGTTTAGTTTAGTTACTGCATTCTTTATCTCTAAAATTTCTGTTATCAAAAATGTTTCATATCTATTTTGTTGGTACTCTTGTCTGTGAATTCTATTCTTGAGTTTACTGTGACATATTTATGATGATTATTTTTTATTTTTGTCAGGTAAGTCATAATCCTGTATTTATTTATGATCAGCTTCTGGAGATTTAAGTCCTTTTAATGGCATATTTTGTTGTTTCATTGTATTCTGTAAAAATTGTGTTGTGATTTGTATATTTTCCAAAAATCTAACTCTTCCAATCTTTGCAGACTGGTTTACCAGGGAGGAAAGAATACCATCAGTTAGCCTGGCTACAGATTCTGGGAATCTAGAAACTAGTTTTGGTGGGTGTGATTTTTGTGGGTCTGTACATAAAATTTTTCAATCCTCAGGGCTTGCTGGTTCTTTTTTCAGTAGCTATTAATCTCTTGCTCCCTCTGGTGTCTATTTGTTGCACTTCGGGTTTTCTTATACTACAGCAGCATTACACACTACCCACTCTTTTGTTCTCAGTAACCTCTAGCCATCCAAAGTATCCTGACTTTCTATCAATAAAAATCAGTGAGGAAGAAGCTTGTATCCTTCAGAATATTCAGAAGGCAGAATGCATATTCCAGTCTTCTTCCCTCCCATGGGAAAAACTTCAAGTTGTTCACATTCTTCTAATTTTGCTGAGTCATTCCCTCCACGGAATCCACCTCTCTTCCTTTTTTTATTTTCCGTGATCCTCAGGCGTCCAAACTATGCCAAATCCATCAGCACTATGACCAAAGCAAGACAAAAACCATCCTTTTAATTAAACAGCCCTCAGAAAAGCCAAATTATTGGACAGATTCTCCCCTTTTTACCCTTTCTTGCTTCCCCAGGGAAAACTCATGAGCCTCCTCATTCTTTCCTACCACTGAGATTTGCTGGTGTGGGGGACAACACTGTTTTCTTTTTGGTTTCAATACTAAAGGTGAACTGGCCCTATAAAATGATTTATGTGGCTTTTCTGCTTTCTCTGTTTTTTGGAAGAGCTTGTAAAAGTCTGAACTTATTTGTCCTTTACATATTCAGTAGAACTCACCAATTGGGTTACCTAGTTATGAATTTTCTTAGGAGAAAGTTATATTAGTCTCTTTGATGATGCTGAAATGGAAATGAATGAGACAGAATATTTGAAAAAGAAAAGAGGTTTACTTTTGCTCATGCTTCCGGTCCAAGTTCAAGGGCTGTGTCTGTTGATAGGATGCTTCCTAGAATAGTCCTAAAAAGTACTACAAGGTAGCACCTGGCAAGAGAAAAAGAGAGGGGGGAGAGACAGAGAGAGAGAGATTGAGAATTAAAGTGTGTGCCTCTTCTGGTCACTCTTCTTCTTCTAATAAACCTGCTAGTATTAAATCATGAGAATTCTATGCACATGACTTTACCTAATCTTAATCACTTCCTTAAAAAAAAAAAACTGCCTCTAAACGCCATTTGTTCAATTAAATTTCCACCCTCTCAGTATCTCACAATGGGGATTAAATTTCAACATGTGAACCCTTGGGGGACACATTCAAAGCATATCTAAACCATAGCACAGTGCTTTTTTTTTTTTTTAATTGAACTACTTTATTCGTTATAGAACAATGAGGTCTTTCTATGCATTTTGGGCATAGTTTTGGTACTCTCTGTGCTTTTAGGAATATATTCTATAAATGGGGAGGAGAAGAAGTGTTGAAGGGAGAGAGGAATGGGAAAAAAAGAATTAAGATATATTATGTTCAGTTACAAATTCCCTATGACGAATGTGACCACTGTGTATGACAAATATGTACTAATTAAAAAAAAATTAAAAACCAAAAGAAAATAAAAAGAACTATAAGAAAAGAGAGAGAAATGGGTTGGTTCAGTGCCACCCAGAGAAATGTCTTACAATAAAGGAGTATTTGATCTTAAAAAATTAATTTTTATTTAGTATGCCATATGTTCATTAATAATAATCTCATTATATATTATTATAATTCTAATAACTGCTGCATTTGTAGTTTTTTTCCTGATCCTGATTACTTGTAATGATTTCCTTCCCCATTTTTCAGAATTGTATCTATTTTCAACCTTTCAACAAATTTCATTGTTATTAATTTCAAACTTAAATTGTGACAAGACAAGATATTCTGCATGTTGTGCTTGGGGATTCAGCTCAGTGACAGAGCACTTGCCTAGTAAGTGCAAGGTCCTGAGTTCAATCCCTAGCACCCCCCCAAAAAAACACATTTTGTATCATTTTGGTCCTTCATTATATGCTGACATTAGCTTTGAAGTTGTATTTATAGTCTCTTTATTTTCAAATATTCTTTATGTTCTTAAGAAATGTACCTTCCATAGTTTGGGGTGAAAGAATATGAATGTATCTGCATTAAGTCAAGTTTACTAATTATGTTATTCAAATCTACATTATTAATGAATTCTGTTGTCTATCCTGCCAATTACAAGGAAAAATGTGTTAAAATCTTCCATGATTTTGAGCTTATCTACTTGTTACAGTTTATTAAGTTTCGCTTTATGGAATTATATGCATGTTCACGTCTAAATTTTATTTCACTCTGCTAAAATATATTTTTGTAATTATGTGTTGATATTTTTGTTCCTAGTATTCTTTCTTTCTTTTTTTTTTTTTTTTTTTTTTGGTGCTGGGGATCGGACTCAGGGCCTTGTGGTTGCAAGGCAGGCACTCTAAACGCTGAGCTAAATCCCCAGCCACCTAGTATTCTTTTTGAACTGCAGATTGTTATTGTCTGATCTTTCTATAGCCACAGATGCTTTTTTGTTTAATGCTTTTGTGATTTTTTCCATGCTTTTATTTTAAATCTTTTTGTATCTTTATGTTTTAATATGTCTTTGTATATAGCATATAATTTAGATTTCTTATCCAGTTCTGCAATCTTTTTACTTTATAAGATAACATATAGTACATTTTTATTTAATGTAATTAATTCAATGTTTGCACTTTAAATCAACCATCTGTTTTGTACTTTTAATTTTTTTTAACCAAGAACATGCATTGGTACATTGTATACATAATGATCACATTCATCACAGTTATTTTGTACCTGTACATGTTGTATCATGGTTTCCCCCCTCTTCCCCACCCTCACTTCTGTTCCCTCCTTCCCTATTTATAGCAGGATTATTCATATTTTTCCATTATTTCTCTTTCTCCTTTCCTTCCTTTTTTCCCTTCCTGCTTTTCCCTCTTCTCTCCTAGTTCTCCTCTCTTTTGAATATTATCTTCCTTTTATATAATACCTATTATACCTCTTTGTCCTTATTTACACTTATGGTTTCTCATATCAGAGAAACAATTTGATATGTACTCATGAGTGCCTGATTTATTTCACTTAAGAGTATGTTCTCAAGGTACATCCATTTATATAGAAATGTACTTTTAATATTATATGACTTTTTTCTATTCTTTCAGGTCCTGCTTTACAATTATTAACTAATTATTATTATATTTCCCCTTCTTTTAGTTTGGAAATCATAAAACTTCATTTAGTTATGTTAAAATTATGACTGATATCCAGGAACTATGAAGACACAATGATAATTTATACTTTTATCTCTTTAAAAATTAATCCATTTTTTTTTGATAAAGAAGATGGTTTATTTTGGGGAAAAAGATGGAAGGGAAAGAAGATAGAAAGCTATCACTAGATGGTAGGGGGCTCAAGGATCAAGCCAAGGTTCTTACACAATTTTACATCTATTTTCTCCCTGTTCCTGATTTACATGTTGTTTGTATATTGCAATGTAATCTTTCTCCTCTTCTCTTTCATTTCCTGCTCTTCTTTTTCTCCCTCCTTCTCTCCACACATACTTATCCCATGCACATTATATTTTGTCATATAAATTCAGCATTAATATAAATTTTACCAGTTTGTGTTGCTTTTCATTTTATTTCTTCTTGTATCTCTGGCCATCAATTTGATGTTATTTTACTTCTAACTAAGAAATACATAAGAAGTTGCTTTAGTTTAGTTTTGTTTACTTTGAGCAAGCTTTCTCAGTATTTGTCTGAAATTTTCTTTATTTTGTCTTTATTCTCGAAGGTTATTTTCATTAAGTATAGAATTCTAGGTTGAATTTATGAATTGGTATATTTTTACAGAAAATTATTAACCGTAACTTCTCCTAGTATACACTGTTTTTCTTTTTAACTTTGTTAACTCCTGCTTTGCATTTATGGCCCAGAATAGCTTTTGCTATTCTGTATTTCTTCTGGTTCCATAAGAATTTCAGGATCGCTGTCTCTAGTTCTGTGAGAAATGCTGCAGATAATTTGAATAGTATTGTGTTAAATCTATACATCGGATTGGTAAAATGGCCATTTTGACAGTATTCCTTCTTCCTACTCAGGACTAGGGGATATCTTTCCACTTTCTGATGAACTCTCCAATCTTCTTCTTTTATAGTACTGTGGTTTTCATTGTAGAGGTCTTTTCCAACCTTGCTTAGGTTAATTCTCAAGTACTGAATTTTCCCTGTTGCTATTGTGAGTGGGATTATTTTCAAAATTTCTTTTTCAGTGAAACCATTATTGATACACAGGAATGCTATTGATTTTTGTCACTTGATATTGTATCCTGCTACACTGTTGAATTTGATTATGAATTCTAGGAGTCTTTTGTTGGAATTTTTTAGATCATGTTTTTTGCATCTAATGATAATCTGCCTTCTTCTTTCCTATATGTATCTGTTTTATTTCTTTCTCTGGCCTCATTTCTCTAATTAATGTTTCTAGCACTGTGTTGAACAAGAATGGTAATAGTTACAGTCCTCACCTTGCTCCTGATTTTATAGGGAACACTTTCAGTTTTTCTGCATTTATTATGATATTGGTTGTTGGTTTATCATAAAGGGCTTTTATCAAGTTGAGATAAGGTCTTCCAATTTCACTGAAGATTTTGAGGAGTTTTGTTGTTATAATATCTATAAAAGCTTTGTAGAATATAATAGTGAATCCTTCAGGTCCTGGAGTTTTCTTATTAGTAGGATTTTTTCTTCCTTCCTCAATTTCACTGCTCGTTATTGGATTGTTCAGCATAACTTTATCTTCTATCTTCTTGATTTAGATTAAGCAGTTTTTATGAGTCCAGGAATCGGTCCACTTCTTCACACTTTTCCAAATTGCTGGAATACAATTTTTCATCATACTTGGAGTGTTCTGAATTTTGATGGCATTCATTGTAATTTGTTCTTTTCATTTCTAATTGCATTAACGTGAGGCTTTCCTTTCATTTGCCAGGGATCTATTTTGTTTATTCTTTCAAAGAACCTCCTCTGCTCATTCATTAATTCTTTGTATTTTTGTCTCATTTTTAAAATTTTCACTATGATCTCATGATCTCCCTCCGTAAATTCTTTTTCATTTTGAATTGTTGTTGCTTTTTGAGTATCTTGAATTTCATCCTTAGGTTATTTATTTGAGTTCTCTGTCTGTTTTTCTAATGTGAGCATTGATTGTAATAATCTTCCATCTCACGACTGCTGTCATTGTATCTTAAAGGTTTTGATGTGTTGTACTGGCATTGTGGTTTGATTCTAGAAATTGTTTAACTTCTTCCTTGATTTCTTCTTTGACCCGTTGTGTGGTCAAGAGTGTGTTTCTAAGTTTCCAGATGCTTATAAATTTTCTGTGTTTTTGTGATTGATTTCTAGAATCATTGCTCAATGATCTGACAGTAAACCAGATCATTTATTTTTTATTTAAATCCTGAGTGATTTAAATTCTCATGCATTTATTTAAGTGGGGTTTGTGGAATAGTATGTGGTATACTTGAAGAAAGTTCCATGTGCTGTTGAGAAGAATGTGTATTCTGCTGTAGTAGCATAGAGCACTCCATACGTATCTATTAAGGCTATTTGTTGAAATGTGTTGTTCAACTCAGATATTTCTTTGTCGATTTTCTGTTGATTGGTCTCTTTGTGAAAGTGTGAAATAGAGGTCACCCAGTATGATTGTGATGGTGTTTCCTTGACCTTTTCTGTCCAGCAATATGTGTTTTATGAAGTTATGTGCTCCTGTATTTGGTGCATATATATTTATAAACGGCAACTCTTCCTGTTGGATTGTTCCCTTAGCTAGAATATAGTGACCTTCTTTATAATTTCTGATCAGTTTTGGCTTGAAGTTTACTTTATGTTAGAATCAAACTTATACTATCTGCTTGCTTTTAGGGTCCTGGTGCATGAAACATTTTTCCATCTTTTTAAAAAAAATCTATGAATATATTTTTGGCTTAGATGTGGGAGATTGTTAGTGTCTATTTTGGATCCAATCTGTCAATTCATGCCTTTTAATTGGCATGTCGAGCCATTAATATTGAGAGATGCTACTGAAAGTTATTGATTTATTCCTGTCATGTGTTCTTTTTTGTTGATGTTTGTTTTATTTTCCAAGTTTTTATCTATTTACTTTACTTGATGTATTCATTCCATCGGGATTTTTGGCTTTTTTGTCTTCATTGTCTCTGTCAGGGATATTCTTGAGTGTTTTTTGGAGTGCTTGTTTGATGTCCATGTATCTCTTAAGATTTTTCCCCCATGGAGCACCCTTCTTTCTCCATGTATTTTGAAAAAAAAGATCACAGTATATATTAATCTGTAATGGAAGTTGTTTGCTTTTAAGGCTTGACATCCTTCACTTCAGGCTTACCTAAATTTTAATACTTGTGTTGAGAAATCTGCTATAATCCTAATGGGTTTGCCACTCATTATATGCGATTTTTTAATTTCCCTGACAGCTTTTTAAGATTGTCTTTTTAGTTGGATATCTGCAATTTTGAGTAAGATGTGTCATAAGGAACATAGTTTATCATTGTAGTTAGTTAGTGATCTGTAAACTTTGCTTACCTGTATGTTGAAACCTTTCCTCATATTTGGAAAATTTTCTATTATGATTTTTGGAGACAGATTTTGCTTTCCATTTGTGCTGTCTTCTCATTTGTTTCTAACTCCAATTAACCTTAAATTGGTCTTTTTAGCATTGTCTAACAGCTCTTGCATGATATTTTCTTGCTCTCTTATAATTTTTAAAGCTTCTCTATGTAATTTGTTATAACTTACCATCTTGTCCTTGATTTCAGAAATTCTGTCTTCAACATTGGTTATTTCTGCAATTTATGAATTCTATGCAATTTTTTATGTCCAGTAGCTTTTTGTAGATCCTATATCTTTGGTAAATTTGTCGTTCATGTTTTGAAGCATTTTAGTCAGGTCTTTCAATTCTTTATTTGTTTCTCCCATATCAATATTGGTCAGTTTGTATGATAGCTCCATGAATTTTGTGGGCCATTTCCTCTTTCAACTCACTAAGTTTTTTCACCTCTTCTTTAATCATTTCTGAAGCTTCATTACTTAGTATTTGATTTCTTCTCAGTCTGTGCTCCATGCATCTGCATTGGGAGAGTTGGGAAATCTTGGAGGCTTTTCATTGCCTTGATCCCCCCCATGTTCTCGTGTGTGTGTGTGTGTGTGTGTGTGAGTGAGTGTATTTTTTGTTTTCTTGTGTTTTGGTGTTGGAGGTTGAGGTTAAAAAGAGTGAAGAGAGAATATGGCTGATATGAAGAGCTTTTAAATTATATTATATTCGGCCTTCGATTGATGTGTTCATGGTTTTATTTGTCCAAAGAATGTTTACGCCTTCAGCTATTTAATTTAAATGGTTTAGACCCTGTCACAATATTGTAAGAAGAGAATTACTACTGGTTATAACTCCATCAACAGATCTAGTCATGCATGATTTTTAATCATTAAATCTTACTTTTATACTTTCACCCTTTATCAGTGCCCTGTACAATCAGTACTATACTGTTATTAGCAGTTAGTCTGTCATATGAAAGGGGAAGGGAAGGGAAGAGATGGAGTTATGGGTGAAAGAGGAATGTAAGTCAGTAGGAGGAGAGGAAGATAAGGAAAATAATACTAGGTAGAAATAATTAGATAAGCAATCAGATTCTATTGGAGGTCTTGTATAGTTGAAGTAAAGGATTAGTGTTGAAGGTTTTAAGAAAATATTTGTGGGGAAGAGGAAGGGATGTAAGAGGAGGGAGATGCAGTTTTGGGATTGAGGAAAGCTGGAAGGTTGTCAGAGCCTGTCGATATATTTGCACAATTGTAAGGTTGAGAAGATGCAGAGGATGACAAAAAAGTTAGGTAAAATAAGGAAAATAAAAAGAACAGAATATAGTGAACAGAATTTTAATATGACAGATTATAGAAGAAAATGAGAGAGAGAGACATAGGAAAAGTACTTGGAAAAAAAGAAATTAAATGTGAAGGAAACAAGCAAAAATAACAAAATAGTATTGAAACAAAAGCTAGAATTGAAGAAAAGGAAAAAGGAGAAGAGAAGTGAGAGAGAAAAACAATGTCTAAGTCAAGAAAAAAGAAAAGAAAAAATAAGAAAGAAGAAAACAAAACAAAAATAAAAAAAATACCATGGAATCCTGATCAAACACTAAAAAAAGAGAATGTACATGCAACTCCCCCGTCCACTATGGCATGGAGCCTGGGCATTCACACATTTCCTCAGTTGTACTCTGTTTGCATGCAGCCACACCAATTTACCCTCTGTCTGTGGTGAAAGATGTCAGTTTCTTTGACTCTGCCTCTTTAACACAGGTAGTGCTTTGCTCATGGCTAGGTGTAATCTTTTGTCTCTGTCATGCAATCTGACCGTCTCAATTAATTCAGGAAGAGGAGGAGGATGTGAAATAATTTTTGCAACACCAAGCTGCCCTTCAACTTTTGCCACATGCTATGCTTCCTGCTTCACTTTGTGCTGGGCAAATCTTCCTGTTCTCACTTTAGATATTTTGTAACGCTTTTGCTGCCAGTAGTACTCTGGCCTAGTCTGTGAGTCTTTTTTCTTGGCACTCAAGTCCTGAATTGTCCCTGTCTCAAGAATCCCCCTTTCCAGGCAGCTAGCAGAAATTGATGTGGTTCCTAGGCTTGGTTTATGAACTCTTTTCCTCCCCAGTCTGACAATGATCACTGTTTAAGATTTCTTGCTAACTCAGATTTTTCTGGCCTTTGTGAGAAGGGCAAGGAAAAGCTCACTCTGGACCAGCTGATCCATCTCAGTCCCTGCTCTCTATATCTAGGAATGTGACCTATTTGGGGACCCTACAAGTTTACTTGGCAGGCACTGTTTACTGTGTTTATCCTCCCTCTGCCGTCAAGGGTAATGAAGGCTACTGTTACCCACAGTGAGTACTGGAGAGGCTGCTGCAGGGATGCAGTATTCTCTAGTGTTTGGGAGTGCGATGGGTAGAAGGTGTCAAAGTGTGCAGAGTCTGACTCAGCTCCCTGGCCTCTGCAGTGCTCATTCATTTCCATGGGCTGTTTGGGACAATCTCATGTGGCTGTTCCCTGAAGGAACAGAGGCTGGGATGGTGCTGACCAGGTGTTGTGGAGCCACTTCCCCTTTTCAACAATCCAGACATCTGGTTTGATCTGCATGTATTATTTTTCAGACTAATTTTCAATTTCATAGTGTAAGTACTTTCCCCACTTCAGAGTACCTACCTGTATTTTCCATGAATTTTCTGAGTATCTTTGATGTAACTCCTCCAGTTAGCTATGTTGGATCTCCCCTTGATTTTTTATTTTTTTTGGTCTAATTTCAAGAAGAAGCCAAATGTTTTGCTCATTTTTTTCACTTCCTATTGTAGATTGGAAAATACCCCCAGGATTAAAATTTCTATGGTTTTCTGTTCTCTACTGTATCTCAATCCAAAAATTCTTAATTATAGTGCCCTGGTTTATTTTCTGTCTTTAAGATGTTTGAAAAATAAGTTTTAGCATTTTCAACTGTGATCATCAGGAGCCAGAGAAAAATTGGATTGAATTATCTTGTCTGACACTATAAGGAACACAAGTCTTCAGTGGGAAAGATGAGGCATAGCAGTTAACTGACTTTCAGGTAAATAGTTTTACAAAAATTACCTCACGTATGTGAAAACTTTGATATTAGGCATTGTACTTTATTTTTGTATTCTTAGTCTCTGGCACAAACAAGTTTTCAAACATGCTTGTATTATGAATGAATAAATTCATGAACAAAGACAACGCAGCATTCAACTTTCGAACAATGAATGTCTTACTACTTTTAGAGCAATCATGTCTGGCTCTAGAAAAAAATTTCCAATTTTATATAACTCTGGATCATCATCTCTTTCCTGGATTTCTGTAACAAATGTACTGTAATAAATTAGGGCAATCATATTTTATTTTGATTTCGATCTAATTCTAGAGAACTGTTACAAAAATGATATAGAACATAGAGTGATTCAGTTATAGAAGCTAGCATCAACCAAAATCATCTCAAAGCTAGTAATATTTTTGGATCTGAATCTCTTTCTGCTTCAAGCTTCTAGATTAATAGTAAATTTTTATTTAAAAAAAAACACTTTCTTGATCTTACTTCACACACCAGGCATCAGTTAAAGTTAAATCAATTATTTTCTTATTCAGGACTGTTATCTTTCCAACTTTGGTAATTGTATTATTCTAGCAGTCTTATCAGCATATATGACATGGACTGATCTTTTTAGAATGTATGGTCAGTATAGTGTAGTTAGTTTTAACAGTTGGGACATTATATTATAAAGTGAAATCAAAGGAATGAAATTTTACCTACTTAAGATTAGACTTCACAAAGAAACACTTCAACTATGTCCTGAAGTACGAATAAGAGTTAGATGTGAAGGTAGTGGAGAAAGAGTATTCCAGAGAGACTGGCTTTATTAAACTTGGTATGAAATAGTGTGAAGTATTTAGGAATTCTGTAGTTACTCTGTTCAACCAGAATGTAGATTGAAAGGAATGAAATACAGACAATTGCATTGGAAAAATAGGTAAGTAAATCGATTTTTCTCTGAGTCACACATCTAGTAACCATAAGGAGATCTGGGGATGAGGTGAGATGGGAGGGAGAGTAGGGGAAGGAGAAATAAAAAAGGATCAAGGTATAATAGGTATATGTACTAATTCACCTAAATGAACCTATTTATTATGTAGCACAAACATATCCTAATAAAAATTTTAAAATATGTGGTTATTTAAAGTGTAGCTCCGTCTGGCTGCAAAGACACTATTTATTCCACTGTTTCTTTTATGATGCCTCATGTTTTGAATGAGAATACTTTATGAAATGAAATATTAGGCTGAATTTATGTAAATTAAAAGGTTTAGTGTGTTTTGGTTGACACAATAGCTACAGTTAACAGCTCCTTTAGATATTTCTTTGGTAAATCCATTACTTGCACTCTTGTTCCTCCCTCTCCCTCCTTACCTGATACATTTTATGGACAAAATTTTATGTTAGTTCTAAAAATACAGTGTCTAATGCATTTGGGAAAAATCAGAAGAAAATTTATAAAGGAGATGATATTTAAACTGGGCTTGAATCAAAAAGAAGCAGATATATATCAGACATGGAAGACAGGAGGGAACTGCCAGAGGGATGTCAGAAGGAAATAATGATTCTGAAAGAGTAATCTTGAACTGCTATCTGACAGGGTATTTGGGTATTATTACTCTATGCGTGGCAGAGAATCATGGAAAGATTTTCAACAGGAACGTGCCTCCCCCAAATTTGCCTTTTAGAAAGATGCTTCTGACTGCAATGTCAAGAGGTTCAGTAAGGCCAGAGTAAGGTAAATCATTTGGGTTGTAAAATTGTCAGGAAAAGCGAGATTGTTCTGAACTTATGTTTCCTATGTTAATAGGGCTCTTCTCTCTGAATTGAGGCACACTAAGAGAAGCGATTTAATGTTATTTTATCATTCAGTATTAATATATATGTATGTATTTTAAATCTCAGCAAAACAGATCAACTTATGAGGTTTCTCACAAGAGAAAATTATGTCTTGGTTTGATACTTTGTCTGGTTCACTGGCAGTATGTTCCTGGTTGTCCTTACAAATATTACTCATAAATTTGAAAAGATTCCCAATTGCCTTTTAATCTTTTCCTTTGATTTGCAATGGGCTTCTTTTGACCAAAGCAGGAAGGCCATGCAGGGATGTGTGGCCCATATCCTTTTCTTATTTTTCAAAACTGTTCCACAGCATAAGTGAATACAGTGTGCATAATCTCTTATGCATGAAAATACTCTTTAGACTTGTTTGTTTCTCATAAAGTGGGCAATGCATCTGAAGGACAATAAAAATTCCTTTAAATACAGTATTTAATTTATATTTTACACAAATAAAATAATTTAATCTGTATATTAGGTGATGTACTTTACACGGTATTTTATTTTAAAGTCCACTTTACTGAGAACTCTATACTTGCCTAAACTAGATGCTCATAATTACTTTAGAAGTTTATAAGCTTTTATTCATCTCAAAGATGACTGATTCAGTAAGAAGACAATATGTGTGATAATTTTCTTGCTTTGCTTTTTAATGTGGTTTAAGAATAACCACAAAAATGTTTGTATTAAATACAAAACTATGGATTATTCTTGTTGGTCGAGCTGAGTTGTAAAGACAGCAGAAAGAATTTAAGTATTTACCAATAGGGCTAACTAGATGAGAATTATTCAACTTATAATTTTATCTTCAGTCTTAACATGACTGAAACATAGCAGTGCCATTTTGGGAAACAAAAAGAATTTCTAGAAGACAGCCCTGAATACTTAAAGACTGTGCTCTTCATATACTGTGGTGCAAGTTTTGACTTCCCTACAGCCTTGGATCTTAAAATAATGGTCTTATTTCTTCCCTCTCTACCTCTCTCCACCTCATTTATCATGTATTTGGGATTGCAGTGACCCTATTTAGTTATCTTTTATTTCATTCATGCTCCCATAAAATGCCTGAAATCTGAAGGCCATTACATTTAGGGTGACAAGCGTTTTCACATTTCAGTTATAAAGTTACAAATACTCATTCTATCACTTCAATGTGTTATTTTATGCTAGCAAAATATTCAATCTTCAATCTTTTGCTACTGTTGACTTCCTTGTTCCTGATTTTTTTCTTTCTTTTCTCGTATCTTCTTTTCGCCTTTCTTTCTCCTTTCCTTCCTTCCTTCCTCCCTCCCTCCCTCTTTTCCTCTCTCCCTCCTTCCTTTCTTTATTTCTTTATTTCTTTCCTGTATTGGAGATCAAACCCAGGTTCTCATACATCATAAGCAAGAGCTTTATCACTCAGTTACATTTTCAGGTCCCTTGCTCCAAAGATTCTTTCTTTTAAGTCATTTTCTCCTTTTTAAATTGCTGTTTTTTATCTTTGGTTTGATGAAGCATAAGTTGGTGATGATGTGTGGAAGCAGGTACATCCATCTTTCTTTCGCCACTGTAAGTACTTATATATGTGCTAACAACATAAGTACCTAAGATGTGAAGATAGACAATTAAATCTATTGACATCAAATGGTGTGCATTAGCTAGCTATTGTTGGTTCATAAGATCAGAGTGTTAAATTTTCAGAAATTTTGATCCAGATGTTTAAACATAACCATTATTAACAAGTAGGTTTTATAAAATTACAATTAAGTAATTTATAATAAAAGCAAAGGGAACACCTTCTCATTACTTCATAATTATTTTACTATATTTTACTATTCCTTATACTCTTTAACGTATGTACATCTTTGCACCCCTTATTTGGAATGCTATCTAACAGTATGTCACCATACATCTCTTTCCAACTCTGCTTTCTTTCCAACTCTATGTATCATGCTGTTGCCTTGAAATTGGCCATAGTGAAAATATGCTTTTTTAAAGAAATAAGCAAGTGCTACAGATAAGAATTTGTTTTATTGTTTTGTTGGTTCCTTAACAAATTTGGTCTGTAAACAACTGTCTTTGGGCCAAATCAAGTATGCCATATAATTTTGTAAATAAAATGTTAATAGAACATAGCCAATTCTACTTCCAGGGCTGTAATAGTAAGTTGAGTGTTCGCAAGAGAGACTGCATTACTTCCAAAGCCCAATAAATTTACTATTTTTTTTTCTTCTGTATAAAAAGTAATAAAAATATCTTGGTTTCTTGAATCCACCAAAAAAAATTCAGAAAAAAACTATATTCCAGTGTGTTTTGTCCCCATTAGCTTTATTATTTTATTTTATTCTCACAAAATTTTCCTGAGACCAGGGATGAGCATTGTTATGCCTTTATTAATGATAAGTTATAAAGGCACAGATAGTTGATTAATCATTTCACCAATTTAAAATAGTGTATTACTGGGCTGAGGATTTAACTTAGTGGTTGCACTGCTTGCCTTGTAAGCACAAGGCCCTGAGTTAGATCCCCAGCACCAAAACCAAAACAAAACAAAACAAAAAACTAGTGTATTACTGACAGAGTAGTAAAGTGAGATTTTTATATCAAAGTCAGTGAAGGGAAACGGAGACCTGCCATTATTTGATAAGTTCAGATTTTTCATCTGGGTATTTCAGGCTATCAGAGAGCTTTCCCAAAAAACTTGTCACAAAACTCATGAAAATATTAACAAAATTAAGAGGTCAAACTGGAAATGTCTGGGTAATTTTCGCATAAGTATATTTTCTATTTATTTACATTTTAATCTAAACATGGAAATTTCAACCTCTAAAATCTCTAAAATTTCTTCACATTTATTATTATTATTATTGCTGGAAATCAAACTGAGGGTTTCCCAAATGGTGAGCAAGTACTTTAACACTATCTTCACACCCAGCCCTCAACCAATAAAATTTCTAATTGCAAAAAATACCTAATTGCCAACAATAGTCAAAACGATGGCAAATATCTTAATTTATTTTTAAAAATCAGTAGATTAAATTAATTTTCATGTCAAGAAAAATAAACATTTTCATCCACAGAAAAAACACAATCACTAAGTACTTTAAAAATGTATTCAGTAGAGAGCTGTATAACTAGGTAGGTAGAACTACTGGCTTCTGCTACTGCATACTAATTTGCCACATACATTATTTTATGATTTTTGAATGTTCATATCTGATATTTAAAAACATGTTGGTTTTGTTATACTGTAAATTTTCTACTTATGCAAGGTGTTTCTCTCTGTTCCTCTTACCGGCCAAAACTACGTGAAGATACTTGCACAGGGACACCAGTATTGCTGCAGTTCATACATTTTATCTGAGGCATAGTGGGTTTTCACAGAAATTAATTCATTCTGACAAGAAGCCTGAAGATTGGAGCCCAAGGATCACTAGGCAAATTCCTTTCAAACCAAACACAATAATAAACAGGACAATGACAGTTCTAGAAGACGTTACAGAGGAAGAAACAAGAATCAACTAGCTGAGCATATTTCAGGAAATACGTTGATAAAGAATCTTCCAGAACTTTATGCTTATGAAGAATCATATCTATTGAATCATAGATGTTTTCCTGTCATATCACTCAGCAGATACTACAAATGTAATTTTCAAACCAATTACTTAAACATGAATAGTAAATTTAATTAACGATAATAATAAAATAAATTGAATAAGTTGTTAATTCCTTTTTAATATTTGACTATTTTAAAACCAAATTTTCTACATTCTATTGTGATTAAAAATTCATAACTGTTTATCCTTACTAGAAAAATTTAAAGTAAAATGTGATATATGCAAATAATGATTCACAAAACCACTTAATAGTTTAGTACTAGGATAACAAAGAGCAATATTTTATACGTTTACTATGGAGTTTTCTATTCAAATTTTGAATTGGATTTAAATTATTCTTTTAAATAATGATATATTGAACACTGGGTAAGGATAAAAAAACTGGAGAGGTAATATTACTGAAGCTGTACATTTACACTGCTTGCATCATGTTAAAATAGTAAATGAGAATTTTTTCTTACAGTTCATGGTTGTACTTTATAACACATGTATTATTTGCCACTTGCAATAGATTTTGCTCCCGTTCTTTTAATGGTTGCCTCTTCCTGTGAAGTAAAATAAAATAATATATTCACATTGATAAATGGAAACATCGGAAGTCTGTAACTTGCCAATATAAGTATGAAAACACCATTCTGCTTTTACAGGTGACCACTAAGGTCCTTTTCAATCCCATGAGTCTCATTTTATTTGTGATAAAAATTCTTGTAGAACTTTCTGTTCCTGTATTCTGAAGATATATAACAGAGAAAGTAATGAAATTTGAGAGATGTAGGTGATGGTTTTTAAACAGAGGAAAACAATTCGACAGTAAAGCCTAGTATTTATTTCATTGACTGGGGACACGTTCTGAGTGAAGCTTCTAATCCACATAAAGGAATATATGAATTCATTATTAGAAACAAAGCAGAGTGTTTGACAGGCATAACGAAGTACCTAATTGCACAAGTCATATATGATTATCTCTACTATCTCAGGTTTTTATTTAGAATGAATTATGGCTCTGTTCTTTAATTCAATAGTGTCAACCCCCCCAATAAAGTACATTATATTTACACAAACTTCTGAAGAAAGCATACATGTGCTTATGATAATTAGAAATATTAAAGTTATAAATCTACATATTCTAGGAGAAAGAAAGGCTAAATTAACCAAGTCAATGTCTCTGTGTATGGTGACAACTTAGGAGGAAATGTCATGTTGTGGGATTGTTACATCACTACACAACTCTGGGTTACAGTTGATTAGTATCTCCATTGATAAGAGCTTGGAAGGGCATATCAGTTAGGTTTAAATAAAAAAACTTCTGTCTATACATTTTCAATATAAACATTTTCCAAAACCTGGAAGAATCAGTTATCCATGAAACATCAAATTTCAGATTTCAGGCTTAATGCACCTTGAAGAAAAATAATACTACATATTAATGTCACTCAAGGAATTATTTGGAAATGTTAAAAATCTTGAATGATTACCTTTTGAAAAACTTTGAAGTTGTGCTGTTCATTTTCATACATTATATGTATTTATATCAGGAAAGTTAAAGCAGTTTCTGTGATTTTTAATTAATTCTTACATCTTTATAACAAATCATATTGAAATATTACTCATTTTAATATTCAATTAGGTATGTTCTCGTGACATTCCATTTGGTGTATTCTGTAAAACATGAATGCATACTATCAATTCTGTTGCATGAAATCAATCTTGCCTTTGAGAATGTGAAATACTAAATATTTTTTAGCCTACACTAAAAAAGTCAGTAGATATTTTCAGTTATTTGTTCAAACCTACTTACTTGTTTGAATTGAATTTCTGTATTTTAGATGATGGTCTTGTGACAGCAATAGTACAATTCTGAACTTTGTTTTCATTTGAATAAAGCAGTATGTATTCTTGTGTCTGAAAGTCTGATTTCCCTTAAGTCATTATCATGCCAGTCACATTTTGACTCACAGACACTTTTGAACTTGCTATCAACTAACCTGAAAACAGTACAATTATCATGTGCCACTGGGTAGATTTATGATAAACTATGTTTGAAATAAAATAAGGAATTACTGACATACTGTCTCTAATAACATGGCTACTAATTTAATCGTATTTATTTTTAAGTCAGGAATTTACATTTTCCCTCTTTGTGTCATATAAAAATCTCTCAATTTTTTTACTTGAATATGATTTATGATTAAATGCATGTACATACAAAAATTTAAAAATGAGACAATATTTTTCTTTAAAGCCAACAAACTACTTTCCAGAGGTCATCATGTCCTTTTATGAAGTTTAAACTTTAGAAGCCCTTTAAGTTTGTACAAATTAAAATAACTATCTTCTAACAATTTTCAGAGACAAGAATTCTCTGAAGAAGCTTAGAGCTATCTCACATTATTGTAAAATACTAATGGAAACCTTTATGAAAATACGTACTACAATAATGAAACTCAACAAACTGTAAATACACGTATTTTAAAAATAATTTTTGTATTTATTGGTGGAGAGTGCAGGTGTCCTGTATATATGCTTTAATTTGGAAGTGATGGTCACTGACAGACATTGCTTCTGTAAAACCCTTCTCAGAAGTAGAAGAAATTCACAATGATTTCTGTAATGATTGTACTAGTTTACATTCTTACCAACAATGTGGAAGGGTTCCTATTTCACTTTAGCCATACCAGCATTTTGTCAGTATGTGATATTTTGATGATGGCCATTCTTTCTTGTGTAAGATAAAAAACTCAGTGTAGTTTTGATTTACATTTTCATAATGTTAAAACATTTTCATATGTTTATTGGCCTTTTGTACTTCTGAGAAATGTCTATTCCCTTGTAAACTTTTTAAGTCTTTTGTTTTGAGAAGTTTAAATGTTTTCAGTTCTTTATATATTCTAGACAATAATCATCTCTCTGAGGAATAGTTGGCAATTTTTTCCCATCCTTTAGGTTGTATCTTCACTGTTGTTTTTTTTTTTTTTTTCACATCCTGATAATTTGTATTCTCCTCCTCCACATCCCTCCCTTCTCTCTACTTCTCCAGATTACCTACCCATCTCTAAAAAGCCTATCTTCCTGTTTCCTACAGTCTTAGTCACTTCATGATCACTAAGACAAAGTACCTGACAAACAACGTAAAGGAGGGGAAGTTTATTTTAGCACACAGTTTCAGTCCAAATCCAGCCAACTCCAAGGTAGAAACAGCACGGCAGAGGGGGATGAAATGTTTTTCACATAACAGTGGCCGGGAAGTGGAAAGGGAAGGGAGAAATTTGGGAAAAGGATACAGCCCTCAGGGTCACACTCCCTGTGACATACTTCCAAACATGCCCCACATCATAAAACAGTATTTAGCCACTGAACTCATCAATACGTGAATCCGCTGAGTACAGCACTCCTGTGATCCAATAGTCTTACACAAACACCAGCTTTGAATACATGAGGGTTTGGGAGGGCACTCTAGAACTAAACCATAACATGGCACCCTTGGCCCCCAAAAGATTCATGTCCATCTCATTATTCTAAAGTCATTTAGTCTGTTTATAAGAGTCTCTAAAATTTTATCAGTTCTAGCATTATTGAAAAGTCCATGTCCAAAGTCTCCTTTGAGACTGTAGGCAAAATTGTTTCTTAGCAGCGAACTCAAGGAGTAATACGAAAGAAAGTTAAATACTTTCAACCTGCAATTGTGCAGGTTAAAAATTTCCATTGCATAAGGGAAAGATAGGGGGATAGAAAGAAATGAAATGAAACGAAGAACAAAACCCAGCAGAGAAAACACTAGATCCTATAGTTCCATGTCCAGCACCTGTGGCAAGTTGTGGTGAGATGTGAGCTCCAAAGTGAGTGACTCTGTCCCTAGAGCATTGCCAGTTGTAGCCCACATGGCCTCTCTCTTGGATGTGAGTTCACTCACTGCCTAGGGCTTTGCTTAGCAGAGGATCTGTGATCCTAGTATTGCCAATGGGTCTCCACCGTATTTTCTGCTTCACTCTCATGACTTCATGCACTATGCTAGAAAAGCACCCTGCCTGGCCTTCCAGTCCTTCCCCCCAAATCTGAGTGGAAGCTTCCATGGCTCCACAACTCTTGCATTCTATGTACCTCCAAAACTAATACTATATGGATGATGTTAAAGTCTGCTGCCAGTTTAAGCAATAGCTAAGCCCCATTGGATCATAGCTACAGAGGCCTCCGAGTGCCTGGATGGCTGAGCAGGTTAAATGAATCCTAGGGAATCAATTCCCTAGGCAGCCCTTCTTGAAGAGGGGACACAGGGTTCTCTTCACAAATGAAAACTTTCCAGTTTTGCACCCTTGAATTTGTCAAGAGTAGTGTCTTGTTAATTCCTGAGACATCTTCAAGGCATCTTTCCTGCTGTCCTGATACAAAGTGCTGGGCCTTTTTTTTTTTTTTTTAATGCTAAACTTACTAGCAGTCATTCTCTCTAAGGCCTTAGCTTTGCAGATGCTTTCTTTCTGGAAAAACTGGAGACTTTCTATACACCACATGGTCAGTTACAGTCACAGCAACAATTCCACTTCTCAGGTAACAAAACTTCACTCACTTTACTGTCACCGGGAGACACAATATCCAACACCCACAACATAAAGTAAAAGAGGTCTACTTTGATCATGATTTCAGTCTACGATGGGCTGGTTCCAAGTAAGACATAGCATGGCGGAGAGACATGGCTGACAAAACTCTACATACATCACAATGCCTAGGAATCAGAAAGCAAATAGAAGACCTAGGTATGACTCCTCTGGGTCATAACACCCGTAACACATCTTCAATCAGGTCTCACCTCTTAACAGCACATTTTGCTATTAAACACATCAACGGATAAATGCACAGATAAGGATAACAACCCCATGATCCATTCAACTTCCACAAGCCCTACCTCTGAATATATGAGAGGTTGGAACATTCTAGATCTAAACCATAACACCTACCATCTCTCCTTTATCAGCTTTTTAATTATTTATATTTTGGTTTTCTCGTATTAGAGAAATGATTTGCTATTTAAACATGTGTCTTTTATTGCACTTAGTAATATGATCTCAAGATCTATCCATTTTCTTATAAATGACTCAAATTTATCCTTCTTTATAGCAGAGTAGTATTTTATTGTGTATATATAGCATATTTTTGTTATCCATTCATCTGTTGATTGGCATATAAGCCACAACCATAATTTAGCTCTTGTTAGTTGTGGTACTATAAACAACGGTGTGCATGTGTTGCTCTAATAATGACTGACCCAGATAAAATATACATAGATCATATTGTGGGGAAATTCTACACTGCTTTCCATAGTAGTTGTGCTAGTTTACATAGTCACCAAAAACGTAGAAAGTTTCACCACATCTTCATAAGCACTTAATTTTTTATTTCTTGATGACAGCCTTTCTTACAGAAGTAAAATGGAATCTGTGTTGCTTTGGTTTGCATTTCTTTAATGGTTAAGGATGCTGAATAATTTTTCATGAACTTACTGGCCATTTGTATTTCTCCTTTTAAGAAGTGTGTATTCATTATAAAAGCTCATTTGTAATTGTATCTTTTGTTTTTTGTGGTCCATTTTTTGAGTTCTAGTGATTATTCCTCTATTCCAGGAGGCATGGGCAAACATTTCCCATATTTAGTAGGCTGTCTTGTCTCTGTGTTACTGCTTTTGCAGTGCAGAAGTTTTTAAATTGAAAACATTTCTTTTATTAATTCTTAGTATTGTTGCTTGTGCAATTGAGGTTCCATCAAAAAGCCCTTGGATAGCCTTGTGTCTTTAAGAATTTTGCCTATTTTATCTTCCAGAAGATTCAGAGTTTCTAATTTTATATCTAGGACTTTAAACAATTTTGATTCTAGATTCATTCTTCTAAACATGTTTAACCAGTTTCCCCAGCACCATTTATTAAAGAGGCTGTCATTTCCCCAGCATTGTTTCTAGCCCCTTTATCAAAGATCATCTGTCTAAAAATGTATGGGTTTGATTATGTGTCTTCTATTTCATTCCGTTGGTCTACATGTCTATTTTTTGTGTCAGTATCATGATGTTTTTATAACTAGCTTCGTAGTTTAACTTGAAATCTTCAATTGTAATGCCTCATACTTCCATTTTTTTGCTCAGACTTTTTTGGCTCTTCTGTTGCACTCCAGGTTCTATATAAATTGTGGAATTTTTTTTAATAGTTCTTTGAAGAATGATGTTGGCATTTTGATTGGAATTGTATTAAATTTGTATATCATTTGGTGATATTGTCACTTTAAAATTATTTATTCCATCTATCCAAAAATGGGGAATGTCTCTGCATTATATGTGTTCTTCAATCTCTTTTTCAAGACCACTATAGTGTTTTTTTTATAGAGTTCTTTCACTTCCATGGTTAACACTGAGGTATTTGATTTTTTTTGAAATCACCTTGACTAGAATGATTTTCCTCATTACTTTCTTAGGTGGTAAATTATTTGTTTCCCATAATCACTACTCACTATTATCTCCTGATTTTCTATCCTAAAATTTGCTGAAATTATTTATTTGATTTAAAAGTCTTCTTGTGGAGAGTTTTGGGTCTTCTATACAAAGGATCATGTTTTTTACAAAGGTAATTTGACTTTTTCCTTTTTTATTCATATCCCTTTTACTTCCTTATCTCACCTGATTGCTCAGCTAAAGATTCAAGTACTATATTGAACAGGAGCGGTGGGAGTGGCTTCCCTAGTCTTGTTCTTGATTTTATGGGTGTACTTTTACCTTTTCTACTTTAAATATGATGTTGGCAATCGGCTTAATATAAAAGGCTTTCATTCCTTTGGCATTAAAGATTTTATACTTATTTTCTTTTTTTTAAATTTTTTTATTTTTTACCAAGAACATGTAATGGTACATTGTATACATAATGATCATAATCAACATGGTTATTTTGTGCCTGTACATGATACATCTTCGTTTTCCCCCCTCTTCACCTCCCCACCCTTCCATTCACCCAACCCTCTCCATTGGCAACAAGTTTATTTACACTTTTCCATTTTTTTTCCCTTTCATCTTACTTTTCTTTTAACCTTCTTCTTTATCCCCCTTTTCCCTATCTAGTTCTCCTCTCTTTTGAATACTATCTCTCTCTCTCTTTTTTTAAAACATAATATCTATTCTACCCCTTTGTCCTTATTTACACTTATGGTTTCTCATATCAGACAAACAATTCAATGTGTACTGATAAGTGTCTGATTTATTTCACTTAATAGTATGTTCTCAAGGAACATCCATTTACATACAAATGACTCTAGTTTATCCTTTTGTATGGCGGTGTAGTACTCCATTGTGTAGACAAACCACATCTTCTTTAGCCACTCATTAGTCGTTGGGCATTTAGGTTGTTTCCAAGACTTAGCTATTACAAATTGTGCTGCTATGAACATGGTTGTGCATATATCACTATGATATGATGATTTTAATTCTTCTGGGAAGATACCCAGCAGAGGAATAGCTGGGTCAAATGGAACCTCTAGTTGTAGTTTTCTGAGGAATCTCCACACTGATTTGAACAGTGGTTAGACCAGTCTGCATTCCCACCAACAGTGGAGGAGGGTTCCTTTTTCCCCGCAGCCCCGCCAGCACTTGTTATTGGTTGATTTCTTGATAATAGCTATTCTTTCTGGAGTGAGATGGTATACTTATTTTCATTGTAGTTTTGGTCATGAATGTGTGTTGGATATTGCCAAGGATGTTTTTGCTTAAATTGACATGATCACATGATCATGTGATTTTTGTTCTTACTTCTATTTATGTGGCATCTATTGACTTATGTTCGTTTTTCCATTCTTGCATCCCTGAGATGATGACAAATTGGTCATGATATTTTATCTTTGCAATGATTTGTTGCATTCTTTTTGCAACTACCTCAGGATTTTTGCATCTATATTCAACAAATACATTGGCCTATAGTTTTGTTTCTATTCAATTATAGTCTTCTGGTGTCAAGGTAATGTTGGCTTCAAGAAATAAGTTTGGAGGGCTGGGTACATAGCTCAGTGGCAGAATGCTTGCCTAGCATATGTGAGACTGTGAGTTCAATAACCAGTGCTAAAAATTCATCAAGGAAATGTGTTTGGAAGTCATTCTTCCTTCTCAGTTTCAGGTAAGAGTTTAAGAAGTGTTGGAATTAAATCTTGTCTGATGTTCTGGTAGATTCAGCTGTGAACCCATTAGGCTCTGGGCTTTTCTGAATTTGTAGTGTTTTTATTACTGGCTCAGTTTGATTGCCTGCTATTGGTATAATCAGAGTTTTTATTCTACTTTCTTCAATTTTTCTAAGTCATATGTGTCTAGGAATTTTTTTATTTCTTTTAGATTTTCCAAATTATTGCAATAACATTTTTAAAAATAGTTTTGTTTGATCCTCTTGGTTTCAGTGGTGTCTGATGTGATGCTTATTCACTTTTCATTGCATCAATATGGGTCTTTTTCTTCAGTCATTTAGTTAAGTTTGGATAAGTGTTTATCAGGCATATTTATTTTATCAAAAATAGCCAATTATTTCATTCATTAAATCTTCTTTGCATCAATTTCATGGATTTCTGTTCTGATTTTCGTCATTTACAGCTATAAAGTACCTTTATTGAATTGCTGTCATTGTGTCCCATAGGTTTTAATATGTTTTTTGCCACTTTCATTTGATTCTAGGAAATTTTAAATTTTTATCTGATTTTTTTCTGTGATGCATTTCTTATTTATACTGTATTATTTAATATTCACATATTTCCATAGATTTTGTTGATTGGTTTGCTGTTTATATCTAGTTTCATTCTGTTATAATCCAGTAGGAAGCAAGAGATTATTTCAAGTATGTCGTATTTTTTTAGCATGTTTTATGTTCTAATATATGTTATATTTTGGGGAATGTTAGTTATTAACCCTAGAAAAAATGTTTATTATGCTGCTGTAGAATGAAATGTTGTCTAGATATATTTTAAGTTCATTTGTTTGATGGTGTGGTTCAACATTGACAATTTGTTGGTTTTTTTCTGGTTGGCTTACTGATTTATGAAAATGGAGTGTTCAAGTTCACAACTATGATTGTATCAGTGCCTTTCTGCTCTGTTGTGCAATCATTTTTTTAAATAGTATGTGTCAACATTTGGTGCATACACATTTGTATTATCTCTTGCTCTTGAATTGTTCCCTTTACCAGTATATAGAGACTGTCCTTGTCTTCTCTAACATTTTGCGCTTCAAGTCCATTTTATCTGACATTAGTGTAATGTCAGGGAAGGGGTCTGAGGACCTAGGGGTCTCCTGTGGCACGATCCCCATTCCTCAGGTTTTTGCCCCACTCCAGTGAAGAATGAAGGAGTAAGGCGAGGCTGGGCAAGGAGGGATCTTCAAAGCAGACGATCCCTCCAGCACAGAAGGAGGAACTCAGAAACGAAAGTAGTGCGAAGCAGGGCTTTATTTATAATTTTGCAAAGGCAGTGCCAAAGCTGCCAAGCAATAGGTTGCTCAGCTGGGAGAGCTTGAATGAACTTCTCAGCCTGGAGTCTTTGCTCTCCCCATCCTTATAGGGGTTCTGAGCCAATCAGGGTATGAACTGTTGCTGGGGTGAGCTGTTGCTAGGGTGAGCTGTAGCTAGAGTTCATGGGGTTCTAGGGGCTTTCCAGTACATAGCATGTAAGTGGGTCCCTAAAAGTAACTGTTCTACATCTGGAAAGGTTTCACAAAGGGCAATTTCTAGTAACCACGTGACCATTTCTATAACTGTCTACCACGTCAGCCATGCCACGCTAGCCAATTCATGCCCTAAGTCCCTGCCTATCTCTCCTCTGTCCCTATATTAGGATAGCTACCTCTGCTTGCTTTCGGTCTCTGGTATCATTGAGAATAGTTCTTTTTGTTGTCGTTGTTATTGTTGTTGTCGTTGTTGTGTAACCTTTCAGTTTATTCTATGTGTTTGTTGATGAGCTGCGTCTCTTGCAGGCAACATATATTTGAGATTTGATTTTTGGTCCAATCTGCCAATCTGTATCTTTTGACTGGAATTAAGACCATTTACACTGAGTGTCATTACTGAAAGGTGTTTACTGAATTCTTTCATTGCATTATGTTTCTAGCGATGACTCCTTTTTTTTTTTTTTCCTTTTTATTTCTCTACTACTGTTAGTTTTATTCTTTCTTTTGGACTTGTGGTTACATTGGCCTCACTGTCTCTGTCTAGGGTTTACTTGATGAATTTCTGAATTACTGGTTTGGTGGTCATTCATTTGTTTAGATTCTGTTTGCTGTGGAAAGTCAATATTTTTTGAGGAACAGGTTGCAGGTTGTAGTAATCTGAATTGACAATTGTTTCTTTGCAAGGGTTTAAAAAGCTCACTCCTAGCTCTCCAGATCTTTAATATTTTCTTAAGAAATATGCTGCTATTCCGATAGGTTTGCCTTTATATGTTACTGTACATACTATCTAACAGCAACTGCTCTTGTTGTTTTGTGCTGTGTTCCTG